>PVKA01033335.1:0-24484 GCA_004027165.1 Ctenomys sociabilis
TCCTTCTCTCTCCCTTTCTCCACCTCCTACCCTGCCCCTCCTGCCCCCATTCTCCTCCTCTGTTCCCTCCTTGCTCTTTTCCTCATCATCGTGACAATTCTACGAGTGCTGACGAGTGTGTACTACTGACAGTACTTCTCTGGTAGAACTCTACTTGCAGCATTTTGATACTGAATAATTCTACAAGAGAAATTTTACCTGAATTTTAAAATTCTGTAAACAATTATGTATCAATAATACAGCATATAACAGATGCACATACTTCTAGAAACACAAGAATAATTAAAGGCAACTGAAAAAGAACAATACATAATCTGAACAGCCCTATAATAAGTAAAGAGAATGAATCTGTAATCAAAAACATTTCTATAAATAAGCCCCTGTCGAGTCAACTTTGAAAATATATGAAAAATTATACGAATCCTTCTAAAAGTTTTGCCTAAGAATATTTCTTGATGTATTCTATCGGCCAGCATTACTTTACTAGCAGAGCAAAACTAATTTACTATCATAATAGAAAACTATAGATCTATATCCTTTATGAATAAATATGCAAAAATCACGAACAAAATACTAGGAAACATTCAATAGTATATTAGGACTGTTCTGTATGATCAAATAGGATTTTCTCCAGCAGTGCAAAGGTAGTTCGACATTAGAAAATTAATGTAATAAGATAGAATGAAGACTTACTGTCAATATCAGCCACGGCAGATAAAGCATCTGGAAAAATTAATATTCTTTCATTATAAAAACACTCCGTAAACTAAAATTAGTAGGGAACTTCCTACCACGATCAAAGGCATTCATGAAAAATCCATGACTAATCTTCCATTCAACTGTGAAGGACTGAGATCTTTCTTCTTAGGATTAGAAATAACATACACATGCATATTTCAGTGTTTGCTATTCAGTGCTGTACTGGAAGGCCAAGCCAAGGTAAACAGGAAATAAGATGACTGAGAACTAGAAAAGAAGTTGTAAGATTATGTTTACAACTGACACGACCCTGCGTGTACAACCCCCCCGAAACCAATAAAGTTAATTAATACATTAAACAAATTTTGTTGTATTTGTATACAAGACCAATGAATAATCTTAATAAAGAATTAGGAAAATTATTTCACTTACTATATCATGGAAAAGAATAAAATATCTACAATTAAAATTTTAATCAATGTGGTAAAATACATATTCATTAGAAATTATAAACTGCTTCTCAGAGAAATTAAAGATGACCTAAATAAATATGAAGACATCCACCTTCATGTAGATTAGACGACTGCATAGTTTATTAGTTTTATTTAGAAACAAATAGCAGTGAGACAGTTTCAAAACCGATTAGTAGGACAGGTTCAATAATCAATGCATTGCATATTATTGTCTTCGTAGCGGTTATTCATATTAATGTGCTGAGCTGTAAAAGGCTCAAGTCAACAACTGCTGACATTGCCAGTCTATGGATAACCCACTACTATTATGGACTACTGGACTATATTGGATTATTTTTCCAAATTCACTCACCTACAATGTTTAAATGGCAATGGAATACCCATCTCTGAGAAAACTAAAAAAAACTAAAAGGGATATAAATGAAGGACCATTTTGTATCTGTATATACAAAATAGACAGCTAGTTTCTCTTAATTCAATGAGAAGAAAGATTTGTACTAATAGTGTTAGAAAGGATATCATGTCTGAATCTTGTACGATGATTGCATATTTTTAGGAAGACAATTCTACTCAAAACAATCTACAGATTCAATGCAATTCCTGTAAAAATTGTAACAATGTTCTTTGCAGAAATTGAGAATCTTGTCCTCAAATTCATATGAAATTCCAAGAATCTCTGGATAGTAACTACTATGAATAACCACTATGAAGATGACAATATGCAATGTATTAATTATTGAAACTGTCCTACTAATTGGTTTTCAAACTGTCTCATTGTTATTTGTTTCTCAATAAAATTAATTTAAAAAATACAGTGAAAAAGGAGAACTCACTTTGTCATTTTAAAGCATATCACAGGGCTAGTGTAATTTGTACCAGTATAAGAATAGACAAATAAACAGATGGAATTGAATTAAGAATCCAGAAATAAATCCACACATATACATCCACGAGTAGATTTTTGGCAAGGGAGTCAGGCACATCCCAAGCCATATTTACTGCAATGAGTGGCTGCCAATAGGCCCGACCATCCCTGTGCTCAAGAAGAAAGGTGAGGTTTCTGTTGCTCCACCTGGAAAAATAGATGTCAGATGGGCCAGTGACAATTCTGAGGTTGAATCTGTAAAGCTCTCACAAGAAAGTCTAAGGGAAAATTTCATGATGTTGCATTGGGAATGAAGCCCCCGTAAGGCACCACATAGAAAAAAAAGGTTGTGCTAATGTTGTTTGGATAATATTTCATGCCTATATCTTGCAATCTGAGAAACTACTCTGAAGATATGCAATTTATTAATTATTTTTACTCTATTAGCCTGATTTGAAATACTGTTTGATTTCTACTTTTGTTCTTTTTAAAATAAAAAGGTGTATTAGTCAGAAAAATGTAAAGAACATTTAGAACTCAGAAGTAAAATGATACAGAAAACAATTTTTAAAAAGGCAAGGGATTTGAGTAGCCATTTCTTTTAAGTTATGCAGATGGACAGTATGTTTATCATATTGAACCCCGATAAAATGTTGCACAGTATTTGGCTCTAAGGAAGTGCAAACAAAGCCAGGATAGACACTGCTTCATATCCAAGGATAGCTATCATAAAGAGAAATGAAAAGTAACAAATAGCAGGAATGTAGAGGAACTGCAACCCTTTGATGTGGCTGATGGAAATATCAAATGCTGTGTCCATCATGAAAATCAGTTTTGTGGTCTCTCAAGAAGTGCAAGACAGCTTTACCATACGATCCAGCGATTTTGCTTCTGGTTACACACTGTACTCCAAAGGACTCAAAACTGGTACTTATGCAACTACTTGCATAGGAATACTTATAGCATTACCATCTACGATAGCTAAACCATGCAGACAACTTGAATAGCTTTCAGTGAATGAATGCATAGACATATGTGGTGTTGACATAGACTGTGCTGATCAGCTTAAAAAGAATTGGAGCATACACAGTTTTAAAGGAGATGAACCTTAAAAACATGCTAGGTGAGAAAAGGCAGAGATCAAAGATCTCATATGGTATACACATTGTATAGGTAAGCGTATAACATTAGAATGCAACTCAATCGTTGCCAAGGGATTCGCTGAAAGAAAAGGGTCGTGGTCACGTGCTGAGTGCAGGGTTTTTCTTTTTGGTAAACAAATGTCTTGGGATGAGATAAAAGTAGGGATGATTGCACATTATTGTGACTCGTGCCCTTGAAAATGCCTAGTTTTTATTAAATGAGCTTTTTTTTGTATGTTTTAGGGAAGGGTCTACAGGATGTTCAGGGATTCATTACTAGATCAGACTCGTAGTGAACCACCTGTTTACAGCCTCCTAAGAGCTGGGGATTACAGGCACGCGCCACCACGCCCAGTCTCAATCACTGTCTCAGCAGACACTGGGGCAGTGCCTGCATGGCAGGCCCAGGGATTGGGCCCCTGGCCCCTGTGCCTGCTTGCAGTCACGTTAATCTGCTGAGCTATTTGACAGGCCCAAAATGAGCTTTTTGTCAGTAAGAAAATAGATACTAATTCCAGTAACTTGTTTAAAAGCTGTTGAGCTGCACTGAACACGGTAGCCCTGTGATTACATCACCCTAGGAGGCTGAAGCAAGCATGTCACAATTTCAAGGCCATCCAGGTCAATTAATTTTAAGACTCTCTCAAAATTAAGGGGTGAAGCACAAAGGTCTCGGGCTCAGTCCCCGGTACCACACACAAAAGTAAAAACAAAAACGCAACAAATTGATGAATGAAACTGAAAGTTGCATCAGCTCCTCATTGATCTGGAGACAGATGCCACACAGTAAATTTGAATGTGGAGGCTTAATATAGAACAGTTATTAATCACTATTGATTCCTGCTCATGAAATGAGAAAAGGTTGAAAATATAGGAAGAAGAGCAGAACTACGTCTTTTGTGACAGGCACAGCACCGCAGAAGAAGCAAGCATGACTGAACCTACCACCCAAGGTCCAGCCCTGGACCTTGTAGAGAGGGTGCTGATGGCCCACCGGATGGGAACGCCTCTGTGGGAGAGCCAGACTGTGTGACTCAGTGTAACCTTCTTCAAGGGCCACGCACCAAAGGCTTCCCACAGGGCCCTGCATGTGCCAGCTGCTCCCCGGCAGAGCTGTGCCAAGCTCTGCAGGCGTGTGCCAGGAGACTACAAAGGAGGACTTCTTTCCACTGGATCCCTCTGCACCCTATATGAACAAAAGCTGGCATGGTACCAGCTGGCCAATTCAAAATAGGTGCGAAGTCTCTGTCCACTACTGAAATGCAGGAAATAACAGAGTTTTCACCAGAGGTACAGTAAATTGAAAATTAGTGCAAAATTATTTTTAAAAGGTGAGTTCAGATAAAACAGATTACACAAAGTCTCTGACTGTGACAATAGCTTCCAAATGTATCCATGTGATTACTTAGCTTCACCTTGGCTAGTGATATTACCTCCAGTTGCCTGGGAGGTCAAAAGATACATTTCCTAGAAGGAGAACAATTGAAACAAATTTTATTTTTAATGTACTTAGCACAGGGTCTCACTACACAACTTAGAGTCATAGTGCTCCTCCTGCCTCAGCCTCCCCAGCTCTGGGATTACAGGCATGCGCCACCTCGCCCAGCCTCAGTGGGCAATGCCAGGATGGAACCCCAGTCCCTGCACTTGCCTAAGCAGGTGCTTAATCTGCTGAGCTATCTCACCAGGCCTGAAGGCAGACTTTAATAGGCTTATTAAAATATAATATTCAGTTGAAGGCATGAAATTAAATATAATCATGAAATTTAAAATATCATTCATGAGAAGTGCTCACTGATAAAAGGATGCTAATAACTGTTTGGAGATGGACCTCATCCAGGGTCCCTTGTGAGCAAAAAGGAAAAAAAAAAACAAAAACGTAAACAGCTAGCCATCCAAGAAGTACACTGAAATAAACTTTATTCTAAAGTATTGAAAAGAGAACAGCCACATACTTGTCCAGTTGAATGAGCATAACATTGGCTGTTTTAACAAAATGATGATACAATTACAGTATCCCTGTCATAAAACAATTACTTTTTCAGCACTTTCTTAGGACGAATAGAAGGCACTGAGAACACATTATTGCAAATTTATAAAGGTTGTTATTTTATGGGATTAAAAATACCTGTTTCAACTTTGACATCTGATTTTGAAAAAATGGGCTGCACTTCAACATTTCTATAGCAGTAGGAGTCTGTTATCTTGTGACAACACTCCATGGCATTGACATTATCTGTTAATTATCTTTGCCACCACTAATTTTGAGCTTGGTGTGCCAGGGATGCTGTCTCTTATGACTACTCTTTCTTTGCTGATGAGTCTGCGAAAGATACAGACTTTAATTAGAAGTGAAGCCCAGCAAAGGTTACACCTTCACAAAGATGTGTGGAGATAATATGATTCCATGGAGCTCTTTGGAGCAGCCTTTAGGTGTTCAGAAGTGCCCCGGAGGTGCACAGCGGGCTTTGTGCTTTTCACACCCTCTGTCCTTAGCACACGTGTCCTCCTTAAACAAATGAATTTCATGTGGTTTTTACCTAAAGCTCTTTCCCACTTAGGAATGCCCTCTGTAGACATTTAATAAGCATTTTATTCTGTAAAGGTATAATCAATACCATGTCATTCTGGGGGACAATAAAAAGAGAGTTACTTTGGGTGATGGGGCTTAGGGTTAGCTTTTAAGGTCTCATGTGGAACAAAGAGCTGTATATGACATACAGTGATAAGGAAACAGCAGCCAAGTTTATTAAAGTGATAGGAGTCTTGGAGAGAAAGGGTTTCAGCTTGTGAAAGGAGAATGACACAGGATTGGAGGGAATGGGGTGTAGGGACTTAAAATGTTGCACTTCCCCTGGGGTCTTCCAGGGGAGGATTGAAACATGCAGTCATGTCAGCTGTCTTTTACACATGTCTTTTTTGGTAATTCATACTTATAACTCTATTATATTTGGATGTGTAAGGTGCATTCCCTGTGCTTGAATTTCAGTGAGTTCCCGGTGGGTCGTACAGGAGGTTCTTGTGGAAAGTGTGCCCCGCTTCTGGATTTTGGAAACTTTCAGCGCAGGCTGAGGGGTCTTTGTTATTCTTGTCTCTGCCTCCATGTATAGGCTGAGGACCAGGATAGAGGTGACCCTGAGGCATTGCCTAGGTTCTTGGGTTCAGGTAAGTGTAGGGAAGTGACCCCACAGCCCCCCGGATAGCATCTGCCTTAGCATAAGAAAGGGATCATATCAAAAATGAGGGAAAAACAGGAGAAGATATTTTCCTGAGGAAGTGGCATCTTTTCTAAACAATGTAAATGAAGCACATTGTCTTGCTTCAGGTGATGCATGCTCCAACTTTCCTCCTGCCTCTGTCTTTCTGTCCTTTCAGAGAAGGATTTCCCGCAGCTCCCCAGTCTGTGGGATCTCCCTTTGAGCTCCTTGGGGAGGGTACGCTGTCTTCTGCCTATTGCTCCCCCAAACGGATTTTTTGCTCTTCGTTTTCTTGGGTTCAACCAACCATGAATAGAAAATGTAAAATAAATTGCATCTCTCCTGAACATGTACTGACTATTTCTCTTGTCTTTATTTCTTAAAGAATGCAATATAACAACTCTTTGCCTTTTACATTGCAACATGCTCTGAAAGTAAACTTCAAATGATTTAAAGTATAAGGAAAGGTTTTTGTAGATTATATCCAAATACCCTTTCATAAAGATCGCTTGGGAGAATGTGATGGAGGGCCAACCAGATAATTCAGTGGATTAATGAGCCTGCTTAGGCAGAGGGCAATGGCTAGGGTTTGACCCCCAGGACGCCCCGCTGGCCAGCTATTGAGACTAGATGTGGTGGTGCACAGGCCTGTGATCCCAGTTCTTCGGGGACGTATCACTACAAGTCTGATCTACACAGCAAGACCCTGTAGACTCTGCACAAAATACAAAATAATAATAATAATAATAATAATAATAATAATAATAATAATAAAAGTGATGTGTATATGTAAGTGATGAATGTTGTAGGAGAACCGTATATTGCCCTTTTCTCCTCACTTTTTCTTTCCTAAGCCCTTTTTTCATTCCTCTCTACCATAGATCATCTTCTCTGGATGATCTGAAGTAAAGGGTATGCTCTGTGGGCTGCGCAGGTCTACCTTCCCAGGCCAGGAGTCCTGACTCTTTCTTATAATTCTGTCTTGTCACAGGTCAGGTGTCACTTTCTGAGAGTTACATTATATAAGCATTTTATCTTATGTGGATTCATTTCCCAACTCCAAAACTTCAGTGACCCTGAGTTTGTAAGCATTTGACTCTCAGAAATTATACTTTTTCTTACTCTTTCACGTTGCTCTACCACTGAACTACATTCCCAGACCTGCAATGTCTTTTAAAATATTTGGTCACTGTGTCAGTCAGCTTTTCTCTCTCTAGGGCGTGGTACCCAAAACCAGAGGAAGAACCAAGAGATGTCGCTTAGCTCAGCATTTGGGGAATTCATTGCGCAGCCAACTGGCTCCAAGGCAGGAGCATTGTGAGGAAGAGGGTGCAGGATCAAAGCTGCTCAGTTCAAGGGAGCAGCACAGGGGAGGAGAAAGTGAGGAGCTGGAACCAGCGCCCCATATAGCATTGCAGTGACTGGTGCGGCACTGAGCTCCTTGGGTCCCCTGGGAGCCTCCGGAATGTGACGGGCACAGTCAAACTCAGCAATCACACTACGTCTGTGCTTCTCGGTCACACTGGCAACACCACTAACTTTTTACTTGACTGTGCTAGCATAGGGTAAACCTACAGAGCTGTTTGCAAAAGGTGGACATGACTGCGCAGGCGCCTCACTCTGATCGCTGCTGGGGATGTTTAGACCTGGCCATGCGTGGTATGAATGTGACTGTATTCCTCACCAGCGTGCTTCCTACTGACTGAAGATGCCCCGAGCTGGGAACTTCTGCAGTCATCACCAACCAGAGTGCTCCTTGTCTATGTGTCTGTGCACACTTGTTGCACACTGAACTCTTTATACACTTTGAGAACACTACTGCACAGTTGTACTCACCATAGAAAACTTCACTTGTCCTCTTCTGCTCTGGGAAAAATAGAGTAAAAGCTAATGTAGTTTGGAAGAAGATAAAAATAGGAGTAGACACAGGTATGTGCAGGATGCTCTCAGAAATACTGACATGGTGGGATGGATTAATTTATTTTTTTTTTGTTTATTTTTTGGTGAAACCGGGGATTGAACTCAGACCCTTGTGCTTGCCAGGGAAACGCTTATTCTTATGAGCTGTCCAACCATCCCCGCCCCCCCCGGGATGGATTAATTTATTCTGTTCTCTATAATAGCAGCTCATGCACTGAAATCTTTTCAATATCCATTCTTATCTACATTCATTCACTCTTCATTGTTCTAGCTTTCAGGATGAATAAGCAGAAAGAGAAAAAATTTAGTATTTTAGATGCTCAGCTCTTTTCTCATTATGCAATATAGGTTAACAGTTCTGAAATAAAGTTCTGATTTGTACTTCTTACTTTTGTACACACGTTTTAAAAGGTGAAATCTAGTTTTTCAGTGTCTCTAAGCCACTTGTTTTTTTAAGCCTGTACTGATACATTACTCTCAGTTCACGGCACCCCAATCGGCTTGCGATGTCAAGGGTCCTGTACTCTGTATCCTAAGAAAGTAAATGTTGCGTGTAGTGTGGGAAGGTGGGGTGGTTATGGAAGGCAATGAGGAGATTGGGATGCAAATCTGTTGCACTGCCAAGACCAGGAAAAGGGTTGGTAGCAGGGAATTTCCGAGTTTTCATCAAGAAGCAGAGTTAGTAAGTGAGGGCAAGTCTGAGTCACAGCTTCATTAGGGTTCCTGTGGGAAAGCAAAGCATGGCTCAACCCAGCACAGGAGTGGACAGTGTAAGTTATCCCAGGGCATCTGGACTGACAGAGGTAGCCTGCAGGCGCCTTTCACGGGAGGGGAAATAGGGATTGGGCCTCTGGCAGAGAAGGGTGTGGTGGAAACTTGGTTCATTTACATATGAAAGAGAAGCTTCAGGCCCACTTTTACCCAAATATTGACTAAGGCTGGAAAGGTCAAAAATAAAATAAAATAAAATAAATTTTTATTTAATGACAGAAAGTGCTTTTATGAATTGCATAAACAAACCTGGGGTTAAAATATGAAGGGAAACATGAAAATTGCTGGTGTACAAAAACATTTAGCAAATGAGGAAAATTTTGTAAGTACAGTAGTGAAGCATACATAGATGAATGGTGTGAAAGGAGATTTAGTGTTGTGGAGGAGGGGATCAATCACATCTCAGCAATGAGCCCATTGTTACTGATGTTATTAACTTACTCCTTTATCAACATTCTCATTACTTGTGCATGGCTTAAAGATAATTATAAGTTTTCTTTGTGGATTTATATCTTTGTGGATTTATGTATGTGGATACATAAATCATTATTTTTAAAAAGGCACTAAAGGTTTCCTCTTATTGTTGCACATGTCTTCAGTACAATAGCAAAACAACCCATTGTTTTACTTTTTTCTTTTTTTCTGAAACACATTTAGGCCTTCCCTCCCCATGAATGCAAAGCATTCAAAGCACCAACTGATATTACCATTACTGGGGTCCTGGGATGCTGTGGTCTCCTACAGGTTTTCTCCGGGTTCTTGCTGTCTTGAACAAAGAAATGGGCAAGCAATGGCAAGAGACAGTGAGGTCTCACATTTCATAAAGATAGGAAAAGATTCGCTCTGCAGAGTGGAAGTGGTTCAGTGAGCGAGTTTCAAGTGGCCAAGAGGTTAATGGTTGGCATTTTTTGTATCCCTCATTCTGAAATCAGCTCTCATTCATCCTATCTCAAAACTTCTCAGTGCCAGAAGAACTGAAGATGCTACTTTCGGGTTGGTGCCACATGCAGGGATTGCTGCTTTCCTGAGGCTGTGTCCTGGGTCTTTGAGGTTGACAGGTTATACCTGCCTGCCCAGCTGGCTGACCATGGCCTAACCTTCTGCCTTATTACTGCCTTCTTTCAACGATGAAGAATTTGCATTAAGAAAAAAATAATAAAAATGATACAGAATTTAAAAACAAGATGATAGAAAATTAACATGGGTTGTGTCATTGCATATTGTTCTCTTCAAAATGGTTGCTCAGATTAACAGATATAGGCATGCAAAATTGATCAATTATGCATTAACTGTTTGTTTCTATAAATCAATAAAAATTAGCAGTATAATTATCTTCTTTTCTCCTTTCCCTCAATGTCAGTTGTTCCATCCTTTTGAGTACTTTCTTTCCCTTTTACAATATCAGTAGTACCTTTCAAATTTTATTTACTCTTTCAGTTTCTCATACCAGGAAGACAATTTGATATTTACATATGCAGATCTGATTTATTTCACTTATGATTATGGTCTTTAGTTGCATCAATTTACCTATAAAAGTCTTAAGTTAACCTTTGTTTATAGCTGAGTAATACTCCATTGCACAAAATTACTACATCTTTTTATCCATTCCTCAGTTAACGGGCATTCAGGTTGTTGTGAAGATTTAATTACGACAATTTGCACTGCTATGAAGATTGGTGAACACATATAAAATAAAGAATTTAACCCATGCATTTGTAGAATTAATTTTTGAGCTCACTAATTTCCATTGCAGAAAAGGAATTTTCGGGATGCAGCAGTAATTTTAGGACGATTTGGAATTAAGCATAGGCAATTGGAGAGTCAAGAATTAATAAGCTTTATGTGCCTGGGGAGTTAGAAATCTGTGGAATTCAGGCATCTGTAGCACTGGTGGCAAACCTTGGGGTATATGCCACATGGCAGCACATGGCAGTTGAGCTGTAGAGTTTTTTTTTACTTTTTGAGACAAGGCTGGCCTTGAGCTCATTTTTGGCCCAGGCTGGTCAAAATGATTCTCCTCAGTGCTGGGATTATAGGTGTGTGCCACCACACCCAGCAGATGTTCTGGTTTAATTGCACTGTTGGAATTTGTGATAAATAAGTGGATTTGGGGATGCAGTTTGGGTCTCTAAAAAGGTCATTCATCACTGACAATAGTCTAGTCTTCTCTAGTGCGTGGAGGAGGATAGCCCACACATAGTAATGCCATGTCCTCTCATGCAGGAAACCCTCTTCTGCAGGCTAAAAAAAAAAAAAAAAGTAGTCAGGGCCGGGGAGATGGCTCAGTAAAATAAGCACTTCCCTGGAAGCGCAAGGGCCTGAGTTCAATCCCCGGTTCCGAAAAAAAAAAAAAATAAAGAAAAAAATAAAAAAAAGTAGTCTATTAACAAGTCGTAGTGGGCTACTTCCAAGTAAAAAGCAGAATAATCGAATCCATATTTAGGTAAAAGGGAATTTCTCTGGCTTCTTATGTTCTGGGGAAAGAAACAAAACAAAGTATCCTGGGTTTTTGGCCTAAAGCTGGAGCTTGCCTTCCTTCCTCCTTCCTTCCTTCTTTCCTTTCTTCCCTCCTTCCTTTCTTCCCTCCTTCCTTCCTTCCTTCCTTCCTTCCTTCCTTCCTTCCTTCCTTCCTTCCTTCCTTCCTTCCTTCCTTCCTCTTTCTTTCTTTCTTTCTTTCTTTCTTTCTTTCTTTCTTTCTTTCTTTCTTTCTTTCTTTCTTCTTTCTTTCTTCTTCCTTTCTTTTTTCTTTTAGCTTTCATTTTCTTAAACATGATTTTCTTTCTTTGTTTCCTTCCTAGATGTTAATTTTTCCTATCCTGCTAATACAGACAGTACAGTTGGGGCCACAGGATCATTCCTCTCTCATTCACATGTACCTGGATAATACCCAAGGACATTTGACCTTTGTCCTAAGAGAGATGAAAATAAGAATCACAAAGATCTAGGAAATTCCTACAGTTTCAGGCCAGGGTGGTGGGCATGTTAGATTCATCAACATGATCTGTAATGATCTTGTTTCACTCTGAGCCTGGTAAATGTTCATATCTATGTATTGTGTGTCATGCACCCAATTATAACTGAGTGAATTGTTGGAAAGGGCCTAGGAGGTAGAGTGATACAACTGAGATGACTCAGCACCCTGACAGTCATATTGCTGATCATCTGCAGAGAGCCCCAGGGAGAGGTACCACAGGACACATGCAAATCCTTAAGCCCAGCTTCTTCCCCATCCAATCTCCCTCCTCCTGGTATATGAAATTAGGATATTGCAGAACTGGCTGGGAAAGTAGCTGTGACCTGTTAATTATATGAACACACACACAGAACAATTTCAAAGCCCTTATTTGTGGATTTATCAGGAGGACTTAATCAGGTTTTCAATAGAATGGACTAGACTGGATGTTAGCCTGAGGCATGGGGTCCCAGTACCACCTCTCAGGGCCTGTGTGTAGAAGTGTTTATAGGTTTCCTTGAGATTTGGATGCTAAAAGGCTGGATGTCATGGCTTTCCTTACAGTGGCCTGTCTTGCTTTCTGTTGGGTGTTCTTCTATCTCACTTTTTCTTCTTTTACTCAGCTCAAGTTCATACTGCAGAACCAAATTCTCCTTCATTGTTTACCTTTTCAAATAAATGTTGCCATTGCTTTTTGCTCATTTTCTTCAACTCTTTGAGAGGAGAAGAACCTGGAATCCAACTCCAGGAGAAGAGGTGAGCAGAGCCCAGTCATGATTACTTGGAGAGCCCCTTTCAGAAGGAGCTACCCAGTAGCATTTTGGTGTAGCCACCCAGGAGAATCCAAGATCATCTGATGACACCCCCCACTTGTGCCATTTTCTTCTTTTCTGTCTGTGCCATTTCCTTTTGCCCCCGTGAAACCACTCTCAGCATATCTGTCCAAAACTCAGCTGTCTTTTCTGTATCATTGTGTACAGTGTTGGATTTGTTCATCAAGCACTAGAACCTGTAAACTCGTCTGAGATTGCATCAACCACCCTAACATTATCTCATATCACTTAGCTCTTGATACATAATATATAATCAACAGACTGCAGTTATTAAAACAACACAGTTTATATGAATTTACTAAGCATTTGACCACTAAAGTGAACTGTTCTCTGATAACCAAAATGCAAATAGATTCTTTCTTGCTTTTTAAAGGTGTTTTTAATGATGTGTGCTTTTATGTATATAATTCCGTGGTTCCTATTTTTTTTCCTTTTCAATATAAAACATTCTTTGATTCAATATTAGTGTGAAAAATGCAGAAGACCCTGACAGTTGTGGCCATAATATTTTCAGTGGGAAAAAACTTAAGAGAAAAACTAGGCCGTTTCCCCAATCAAGTTCCATATAGAACTGAAGGGATGAACAAGGTAGGGCTAAGTTAATGTCCTTAAAATCACCTACTTCCACTATGAAAAGTGTGTTTGAGCCTCTATATTACCTGAAAATACATTTTAAAGCAAAAGTACTATCAAGAAACATCTCAATATAATGCAAGCAGGTTCAGGATTTATAGACATAAATGATTTTTGAGTATTAAGCTTATAAACGTATAATCTCAGGATACAGGAAGAAAAATAGAAATGCCTGTAAGCATTTGTTGTGTTTAGCATCATCATGTAAGATTGCAACATGTCTAAATAAATAATTGACATATCAAGCAGATAAAATTAATGAGGATATAGAGCGGAATTAGCAAAATTGAGAAAGTAGACGCAAGATAATAAAATTTAAGGCTTCATGGAACATTTTCCAAAACTAACTGATTAATATGTAATATATTAAACCTCAAAATTTAATTAATTAATTAATTAATTAATTTATCTTTGGTACCAGGGATTGAACTTCAGGATCTTGTTCTTGTCAGACAAGTACTTATTCTATTGAGCTATCTCCCTGGCCCCTACACCTCAAAATTTACATGCAGGTGGTAAATATAATATGTTTTCATTATAAATTACTAAGTGAAAGATAACATTTCTATTTATTGTAGAACAAAGAACTGTAATATACAAAACATCAGGCATGTGTACTTATTAAAAATATTATGAAAATAATATTAAAATATTTAGGCAAGCAAAATAGTTCTTTGAAAGAAACATGTAACCTTAAGTACATATAAAAGATGAAATAAACACTCAAAATTTATGAAGCAAGCATTGAGAAATGTGAAGTGAGATGACAAGTGCATGGAAGGAAAGTGAAAGAAAATATGAGAGCAAAATTTAAAGAAGTCGGCAAGTTCCACTTCTGGCATAGTGGAGTAGCCTGTGCCTGGCTTTCCACCTTGGTGAGACAGAAACAAAAGGAAATAGATGGTCCCTGACATTAGAATCAGCATCAAAACACTGTTCTCCTTGGAAGACTGTGAATTAGAGAGAGGAGTTCTACAGAGTACTCTGTGTTTCTGTTTGAAGTCCGTGTCTTAACCTTAATCCCACAGGGTTCCAGCCTTGTAGAAGGACTAAACTGTCCTCAGAGTTAAGGTTAACACTAACCTGTTCCTAGCAGTGGGAAAAAGAAGTCTTGGAGTAGAATACAGCAGCATATACCTGGAATGCCAGCATTTGCGTGGCTCAAGTGAGGGTGTAGCCCTGTGAAGGCCCTGGGTTGAATTGCAGAAAAAAAAAAGCATAAGCATCAAGGTCAACTGATTAGCAAAGTTCAACGCCATTTGAAGGAAGGTTAAAGAAAAAAAAAAATCCAGAAACTCCAAATAGCACCATCCAGGGGCTGGCTCCCTGGAGATAGTCAATAATGGACTGAACTCTCTAAAGCTATCAACCAAATTTAACCTCTCTTCCTTTAAATTTCAGGAGCTGGTTATTTTATACCAGCAATAGGAAAACTGACCAATACACTGAGTAACAACCAATTTAGAGATGTGTTTCATAGTGAAGGTGGTGTGGAGATTCCACGAGCTCTCTGGTCACCTGAGCCTCTTGGACTCCTACTGCCACTTTGCAATGGGGGGCAGCTGCACAGTGCTTATGCCCTCAAAGTAGATTTGGAAGAGGAGCTGATTAGACAGCATTGGCCACAGAACTGATTCTTGAGGACCTGACTATCTTCAACAACAACAATAATCTCAAGAAACCACTGACCCAATCGCTGTAGCTGGGGTTGGTACAAGAGTTATAATTTGTGCCTAGATGTCCCCCAGAGCCTCATGTGGTCATGGGGGTCGGCCTTTTCAGAGGCAGCAGGATCCAGAGTCTGTGATTTGTTCATTATCTAGTCCTGGGATTGGGGGTGTGAGTGCTACACCTGCTCCAGGGCGGCTAGCCTGCATTGAACACAAGGGAATAAAGCAGCTTGCTCTTCCCTTTTGTTCATGTTGCTTTTCTTGTCTTCTGCCCCCATAAATTGTTACCCCTCTGCTGTGCACTACTCTACCTTGCAACAAGTCAACTATGTGCAGAACTCTCTGCACACTGTGAACTAAATGAATCTTTCTTCCTTTAATTTTGCATGTTGGATATTTTTGTCTCAGCAGCAAGAGAAGAGTAACTAAGATAACCGGTAATAATTTTGTCAGCTTTACCAAAAAAATTGTGGCCGCATCCAAAAGTTTGGAAGGGTGACTCTGTTCATCTGTTTGTATCAGTTCTAGGCTTTGCTCAAGAGAAGAAGATAAAAATATATCAGAATCAGCTACAGAGGTGGTTTCTTGGGGAGGTGTCGCGTGCCAGCTTGATTCTCTGTTTGATGCAGTGGTAAGTTGTACTGCAGGATCAGCTAGAATATCAGTATAGATTGGTACAGGGTTCTCTTAATATGCCATCTTTATTTTGCTCAGCTATGTAGGTTGGACCTCCTAACTAATATGAAGTAAGATCATAAGTGAAATGCATAGAAGGAAAGTGAAAGAAAATATAAGAATAAGTGAGCAAAAAGGAGGCAAAAAGATCCAACTGGAGGAGCAGGGCCTGAGCCATTTGTCAGTGTCTTCAACAGGTGGGAAGATAGTGAAAAATTCCATGGGTTACTTTATCTCTTTCCTAACAGACTCGCGCCCGTGCACGCACGTGTGTGTGTGTGCACGCGTATGCACGTGTGTGCTCATGTGGGCCTTCAGTGCCCCTGCTGCTGATGATTTCAGTGGACAGTGGACAGAGGAAATAACATCTCCTTCTAGAGATGATGAAATTCTATTTAGGTAAGGCTGCAAGCCTGCAGTGGCAGCTACATTTCTGCTGAGCTCTTCTCCAGAGGGAATGAGAGGCAAATAGGAGTAGCATGCCATGGTCTCGCCTTGCCGAGGCACTGTGTATCTCTTGAGGTTTTTTGTTATTGTTGTTGTTTAAATTTTAAAAGTTTAGCAAAAGGCACATTGACACCATTTCCTCTCAGGATACTCTTGTCAAGCACACTCACGCCATTGCTCTTGTCTCTTTTGGAGGCAGTTCTCGGAGTCCTCTTTCATGGAAAATTTTACTCACTAGTGCACCCCTGTCTCTGCTTTGTGCCCTGAATTGACTCAAAAGCTTTAGCTTCCTTCATCATCTTCCCTTCGGAGGAGCCAGAGCCTTCCAGTTGCCAGACCCAGTGAATCGGCGAGTGGTGATGCGCTGTAACACTGCTAGTAGCCTTCCTTTCATTGGACGACACTCCGCATCCCCAGTCACCTCATGTTTGATTACATGTAGCATAGACACTCATGGAAGAGGACTTGTAGATCTGATTTGGAAATTGCAAAGAATGGAGGTTGGAAACAAGAGAGACAATAGAAGAATAATTTTAATACAGTGTGTGTTGCTCTCTTCAAAGTAGCTACTCCGAGTATGAGACACGAGTAAGAAAACATGTCCAAGTGACACTAGCACAAATCTTTCTTTTCAATGAACTAAGAGAAACTAGTAGCATACCAATATTAATTGTCTTGTATTTTGTTCCCCCTTTCCCTTCCTTTCGCTCTTCTTTCCCCCACTCTAGTTCCTCTTTCCTTTTGAACAGTTTCTTCCCATTTCAGAATATCTATTGCCATGGGAAAACTCTTACAAGGAGAGAGAGATGACAACCATAAATACAGGTGTGCCAGACACTGGTGTACCTAATGATATAAAATGAATAATCAAATACATACTAACACAATTAGAATGGGGACCTCAATGTGCAATCTCACAAATAGATCTATTAGAAAAATAAATTAGAATTAAACCAAACCTGCGGACAAATGGACTTAGTACCTATCCATAGAGTGTTTTTCAGAGCTTTGCACATTCAGCCCAATATACTTTTGGGCAGTCAAATTTTGTGTAAGTCAATTTTTGGAAAGACATTGATTTGTGGAATATGCCTGTAGCACAGCAGCAGTCCAACTCTTATTTGCAATTGAGAATAAACATTCAAAATTCTCTGCACACTCTTGATACTGACCTTGATGAAAGTGGCTTAAAGCATCTGTGTGGAGATGGCCAGGGGTCACTGTGACCTCAGGCACCCACACGGGTAAAGCAACTCCATGACTTAAGGGATCAAAGGCTCTGCTTGCAGTTTAGAGCACTAAGGTTTCACATGCTGGAAGTATGCTTCTGCTCTGCATTGGCTTTTCACAGGAGCCTTTTCTGACTTGAAGGTTTTTTATTTAAATTGGTGGCAGCTCTGGGGAGGAAGTGGCCCCTATATGTTCATCTTTTTTCACTTGTCTGGACTGTCAGTATCAGGGGTGGGAATTCCCATGGAGGGCCCTGCAGTAGAGCAGGACAGATGGATCTTTGGGTCTGTCCCCTGCTCTGACCATGGGACACCCCCCATCTACTTTCTACACTTTTCAATGAAGCCCTCCTCGCATCATGTCTCCTGTCAGATTCCCCTTAACTACAACATTCGTAGAGTCACATTGGACTGAGATCATTAATGTTGTTTGAGTTCTTGCTTCACATGGAGACATGTTTGCCTATTACACCTGATGCTTGTTAACTCATTTCTGCAGAAATGTTTGAAATCCACAGGTTGAGTTTATAACTGACCCTGCTCTCGGGTTGAGGGTCCTGCTTGTAGATTGCATAGCTACCCAGTGGGCCTCGGCAACACCAGGAATTCTCGTTTTCAAGGACACCAATGGTTTTAATAGTTGTCAGTTATGGATATAAAAGATACTATAGCACATATTTTAGACTCTGAGGAGGATGTAAGATGAAATAATTGCTTATTCTCTTTGCAGGTGCTCTAAATATTATGAATTTTTAATATTCTTACATGTTGCACTATATGGTCACAACTGTAGCTTAAAGCAGTCACCAGAAGTCATGCTGGTCCTCGTGCCATCTGATGACAGCACCCTGTTTGACAGTGCCAGGCTAAGTGGCCTTAAATACTGAGACATCAGACTGGGTTTTAGCTAGCACTAATCATTCTGCTGTTTAAAAATAACAAAGCAAATTTAAAATTTAAAAGTCTCACCTTGACACTAATTTGTCTTTCCTTTATAAGTTCTTGGGTGTCTGGTCAAAAGGAGACAAGATTTTTCTCTATTTACAGTGGTTAAGTAAGCTTAACATATGTTAACCACACACACAGGTACCACACACACACACACACACCCCATTACCACACACACACACACACACACACACACACACACACACACACACACACACACACACACACCCCATTCAATAAAAAAGACTTTTCTGGAGATTTTTAGCAAGTAGAAACACTCCTATATTATTTTACAAACACGGTTTGATCTTGCTACCAAAACCTTATGTGGCGAATAGGGGAGGTGAATCTAGACCAAAATTAGTTATTATAATTAACTCAATGTTGCAAAGGAAAATATAAACAAAGCAGTAACAGTTTTAAAAAGGGGAACTCAGTCCTGGGGAATGTAGAGAGCCATTCAATGTCCAAGTCAGGATTCATGCTCAGAAAAGAGTTTAAAAGTTCTTACGCATTCACCATGGGGTGGTCTTCAGTTTCAGGGAAAGCAGGAAGTGAAGAGTGAGGCAGAGCTGTCCACAGGTTGGCTGAGCCTCAGGCCTGAGCCAGACTACAGGGCCTGGAGAGTGTTGCTGGGTTCTCCTTCACTTTTTCTATTTTCCTTCATTTATTTTTTCCTTCCTTCCTTCCTTCCTTCCTTCCTTCCTTCCTTCCTTCCTTCCTTCCTTCCTTCCTTCCTTCCTTCCTCCCTCCCTCCCTCCCTTCCTTCTTTTCTTCCTTCTTTCCTTTCTTCCTTCTCTCCTCCCTCCCTCCCCCCCCTCCTCTTTCTCTTTCCTTTCCTCCTCCTTGCTTGCTTTCTACATAATAACAGTCAAAATGTCCATTTCAGGGCCAGAGATATAGCTCAATAACACAGCACCAACCTAGCAAGGACAAGGACCTGAGTTTGATTCTAGTATGAAAAAGCAAAGCAAAACAAAACAACCCTGAAATGTCCATTTCAAGAAAAAAAGTTATGAATGATACAATTGGAGAAATTCACAGAAATTTTCCAAGATAAAATACAGACATTGAATTTGCTAGGCAAACATTTTGTATTAACAATCTAAAATATATTAAGAGTTATAAAGCAAATCTTGGACAAAAGGCAAAGGAAGCAAGGAGACTGGTGTTTCACCCAATAGAATGTATCAATAAAGGCACAGAATTACAATAAGAAAGGACTATGGAACTCAAAATAAAATACCATAGCTGAAATATAAAATGTACTAGAGAGAGTTAACAAAAAATATGAACAGAGGAAAGGAACCCAGAAAAACATGAACATATGTCAAATGAAATCACCAAGTCTAAGGTGCAGAAAAAAGAAGAAAATTCACATAGCTGAAAGATGTTCAGGATAGTATGACAACTCACATATGCATAACAGCAATCCCAGAAGAGCAAGAGAAACTCTGCCAAAGAGAACATCTGTACAATGGTCGATACCTCCAGTACTTAGTAAAACTACATGAATCTGTATATACATGCAAGGGCTGGTGATATAGCTCAGCAGATTAAGTGCCTGCTTAGGTTTGTGTCCCAGCATCATGTGCCTTGCCCACCCCACCCCCAGGCAGACTTTTCTGGCCACTGAGACCAGGCATGGTGGTACATGTCTATAACCCCAGCACTGGGGAGGCTAAAAACAGGAGGACCACTACAAGTCCCAGTTGAGTAGTGAGACTCTGTACTAAATACATAAAAATTAAATTAAAAAATAAAGACATTTATATATACATGCAAGAGATTCTAAAAATAGCAAATGCTGTAGAGGTTCACATTGAGACAAACTGCAGCAAAAATTTTAAAAGCCCCAAGTAGGCAATCTTGTGATCTGCAGGAGAGAAGTGACTCATAGCATGGAAGAGGTCTTTAATAAGATCAGCAGTAAATTTCTCATTACAAACTGGGGAAGAGAAACTATGGCCGTGTGACCCAGTGGTGGAGTGCTTGGCTAGCATGTGTAAGTCCCTGGGTTCGATCCTCAGCACCACAACACAAGAGGAAAAACAGCAAGAAAGAAACTGTTGGAAAAGGAAAACAAGGGTGGAAATATTTAAAATACTAAACTGTCAATCAAAAATTTTATATCCAGCAGAGATATCACTCAAAAATAAAGAAAAAGTTAAGATATTCTCAAATAAACAAAAGCTGAAGTGAGTTCACTATAAGAAATCTACTCTGCAAAACTGTGAAAGGGAACTGGAGATAGTGACACCTGCCAGTGATCTCAGGAGTCCCGAAGGTTGAGAAAGGAAGAACAAAAGTTTGAGTCCAGCCAACAATATCAGTGACTTAATGAGACACTCGCTAAATCAGAACAAAGCAAAGCAAAGCAAAACAAAATACTAAATGGAGGCTTCCAGGTTATCATTAAAAGACGCAGATAGTAATTCAAAATAATATCAAGAAATTAAAGACATTGGTTCAAAAAGCAACTATGTAGTAAATATAAAAATCAATATTACTTCATTTTTAGTTTTTAACTCCTATAATCTGCCCATTATATTTAAAAGACAGATTCATAAAATGATAATTACAAATAAGAAATGATGGGCATGTGATAAATAAGTATGCAATCTGCAACAATAAAATAAAAGAGGGCTAGAAATACATAGGGGCAGAGGTTTTGCTAGTGATGCTAAATTGGTATTAACTCAAACTACTTTCTTGTGTATTTTATCTCCAGGATAATGACTAAGAAAACACTATCCATGTGTTGACTACCCCTAAAGTTAGACCTACTGTCTACTCTTTTCTTTGGAAGTTTTGATACAGAAAATGACCTGCCTGCCTAAAAGATCCATGTATTTGTGCTAAAGACAACCCAAAGCTAATCTGTCACCCTGAGTTCCTGCCCTTCCCACCTATGTCTCCTTTTGAAACAGCCTTTCTCCTCTCATTGGCAATCTCATCTTTCCAGGCGTTGAGATCAAAAGCGTTGGAGGAGCTCTTATACCTCTTCTTCTCTAACCTATCATATATAATCTGTCTTCCAGTCCCATTGGATTTACTCTCTAGACATCTTCAGAACTGAGTTGTGACTATGCATGGTCCTCCCTGTGGATTTGGCTAGCTGCCCATCTCTTGGCTGTGCTACTAATGTAGCCTTTAAATTGCTCTCCCTGTTACTTCCCTTGACCCCAAAATCTGTTTTTAAAACTGTAGTCAGCTTAATGCTCATGAATAAATCCTCTACTCAAATCTTCCATTTTACACCATGGAAAGCCTATTCTGTATAAGAGATCCTGCACCTTTCTGCTTCTTGTCTTGTGGATCCACCTGACATTCACATATACCTTTGCAGAACACTTGTTTCCCCCCTGCCCCTGGCCTGTGTGTCAGAGCCTTGGCCCCAGCAGCCCTGTGCCTAGGCATTTTTCCTCCTTGGTGTCTAGATGAGCTCTGGGGCTTGCAGCTGACACTCCTGCTAGTCTTTCTACCTTTGTTATGAAGTCTCACGACTTTCCTTCCTCAGCTGACCCTGCTCTTTCCATCTTGCTTAACCTCCTCGCTTACAGCCTGTTGCTCTTAGCTATCTAGCACATGAAAAATTGATTGAGTAAATAATTTATGCATCATGCATATTTTGGTTTGCTTACTAATATTTTCCCAGAGTAGGTCCTCAGTGTGTACTATTTCGACAGACACACACAAACAAATCAAAAGGAAGTCATGAAATAAACACAAACTCTCAGCAAGAAAGGAATAGAAATTAATTTTAATGAAAAATGAAACCCTTGGAATGAGATAAGAAAATGTGATTTTACTGCTTTTACTTGACATTGTAAAGAAGTCATTAGATACCTCCACAAGAGAAGATAAAGCTACAGAGTTTGAAAAGGAAAAATTTATTAGCTGGCAATATAATTATTGCAAAGGAAACCCATAAAACATGAATTATTAGATTAATAAAGAACACTTCAAAGTTGCTTTTTCTAAGATTGAAGACAGTATAAATAAAATGTCAAAATTATGAGGTCAAACTTCCTTGGATTATATGTTTTCTGGCTTTAAGAAGGGAAAATATACATACATACATATATATTATATATAATATATACATATACATATATACATAAGATAGTTTTACTATTAATTTCTATTAGTTTATGGAAAGGAACAATTAGTGCTTATATTGTCTGATCAATTTTACATACCTGCATTTGTAATCTGAACAACTACTTTGAAGATAACAGTATGAAATATAGCAATCATTGTTAATTTCTTATTGTCTTGTTTTGAAATTCCGTATCATTTTTATGGTTCCATACATTTTCTTTAAAATAAAAAAAATCAGGAGAATTATTACAAAAAGAATTAGAGAACAATAAGTTAACAAATTTAAATATGCCATTGTTAATGATAACATAAACATACTAATATACTTAGGAGTAAGTTTTCAAAACTTGAAAAAAGAAATTATACAATTAAAAATTTTTAAAATGTAGTGAAATGGACCTAGTTAAATATTTGATATATGTTTGTTGGCTGGAAGATTATTAGGATATAAAAACTACCCAAAAAAACTAAAAATTTAGCCAGTTTCTGTGAGTATCCAGTGTGTGTGTGTGTGTGTGTGTGTGTGTGTACACATATATGTGTACAGCTGATGAATTACCAGTGAGTCCAGTAAAAGAATGAAAAATAAGATGGGACATATGCAAAAACGTTGTTATACAGTTGAATATTTAACTACACTAGAAAAGAACCAAATTGCTCATGTGTAAATTTTATCACTCATACATGTATTATTGTTAATTGAAGATGACATATAACATGACACACGGCATACATAGAAAACTCTGCCAAACACTTCTTGAAATCCTTAAGTATGTTTGAATTTGTAATAAATATGACAAAACTTAACTTTAGGATAAGAGTGTAGACATTGCATATGTGTTGAGAAAGCAAAAGGTGAGATCCACATTCAATTTACAAATAATTCTTTATTAAATTTTTTTGTGTATTTTAGGGAAGGGTCTACAGGGTGTTCAGGGTCTCACTACTAGATGAGATACATAGTAATTCTCCTGTTTACAGCTTCCCAAGAGCTAGGATTACACGCCCAGTCTCAATTGCCATCTCAGCATGCCCCAGGGGAGGGGCAAGTACTTCTTTATAAGTTCATTATTAACATTTATAGCACTGTTCATTATACTTCTGCATCCCCTAAACATCTTGCAGAAAGTTTTATTTTAGTACAGTTTTGTTCATACAAAACTGGGCAAAACTGGGTGAGTCTTTTCAGCAGCTCATCCTACTGCACACGGCAGAGTTTGCTTCTATTTCTCCACTCACTGGCTCACACTCCTCGCAGAGCACTTCTTGCTAGAGCACCTCTTCTTCTCCAGCACTTGTCCTGCACTTCTTGGCATCCTCTTTTGCCTAAACATTTAGGCTTCATGTTCATCAGTTGATCTGGTTCTTTTCCAGGACCTTGTAAAATGTATCAGTGTCCAAAGGACATGATCCCATTTTCCTTTACATGAAGTGGAAACATGCACCTTGACTAGATACATATAATTTTCTTTTTACACAACAAAAAACATTGAGATCCAAGATCAGGAGCTCAAATATATTTGATTAATCTTTTTAGTAGATTGGAAGGACACATAGGAAACTAAAATCTATGCTGAGATGACTGACCTTATCGTGCAGCCAAGACGTGCCATATTCCTGTGTCTTACAAGTACTTAATGTTAAACATAAATATCATATCCACCTTTTAATACATTACATTAGGCTACCAAACAACTAACAACATTTCCTTAAATCTTAGGTGAGTACAAAGGATATAATTATGCCACAGTTTATCTAGGATGAGCCTGAGAATATAAAACAGCTGTTCATACGCATATTAACTGTTTTTTAATGATTAAATTGTGATTCTCTAATTTATAAATACTAAATTCCTATTAGACATTTGTATTATTAGTTTACTGTTCATACAATTTTTCTATGCTAAAGCTATATTCATTTTATAA
>PVKA01033336.1:0-24486 GCA_004027165.1 Ctenomys sociabilis
AAAAAAAAAAAAAAAAAAAAAAAAAAAAAAAAAAAAAAAAAAAAAAAAAAAAAAAAAAAAAAAAAAAAAAAAAAAAAAAAAAATTAGTAATGAAGCAGAATTAAACAAAATAATGGGAATCCAACAACAATTGTTAAATATAAGCACTCAAAGTTAGTCAAGACAAAGTTATAAGAAATTAAAAAGAAGAAAGAAAAAACCTTGCTCCTTTCAATAGACAAGTAGAGATCAACAGAGCCAAAGATAAAAATCACATAATTGTTTCAATAAATGCAAAAAAACTTTCTTTCTTTCTTTCTTTCTTTCTTTCTTTCTTTCTTTCTTTCTTTCTTTCTTTCTTTCTTTCTTTCTTTCTTCCTTCCTTCCTTCCTTCCTTCCTTTTTCTTTCCTTCCTTCTTTCTTTCTTTCTTTCTTTCTTTCTTTCTTTCTTTCTTTCGTTCGTTCGTTCGTTCTTTCTTTCTCCTTTCCCTTATTCAAGATATTCCTACCCTTCAAACAGTTTCTTTTCCTTTAACATTATCTATTGTACCATGCAGATCCTATTTACCCTTCAGGTTCTTACACTAGGGAGACAATATAATGTTTACAAATGAGATTCTGATTTATTTCACTTGTGAGTATGGTCTCTAGTTGCATCCATTTACCTGTAAAAGTCTTGAATTTATATTTTTCATAGATGAGTAATACTCCATTGTATAACAATGCCACAGCTTTTAACCCATTCTTCAGTTGATGGGCATTTGGCTTCTTTTCGAGATTTAGGTAAGACAAACGGTGCTGCTATAAACGTGGGTGCACATATATAGCTGTGGTATATTTTCAGTGCTTTTGGAAAAATATCTAGGAGAAGTCTAGCTGGTTGGAATGGTACTTCTAATCTTACGTTTTTAAAGATTCTGTACATTGATTTCCATAGTCACTGTACCAGTCTGCACTCCCAGCAACATCAGAGAAGGGATCCTTTTCTCCCATATCCCTTCAACCATTCTTTCTGGGGTGGGATGGAATTTCAGTGTTGTTTTAATTTGCGTTTCTTGAATGACCAATGATGGTGAATGCTTTTTGAGGCTTTTATTTGCCATTTGTATTTCTTCATCTGACAAGTATGTATTCATCTCAGATGTGTAGACCTATGTTGAGCAGGTGTAGTGACAGTGGACAGCCTTGTCTTGTTCCTGATTACAAACTGAAGGCTTTCAGTTTTTTTCCATTTAGTACCATGCTGGATGATGTTTTGTCATAGATGGCTTTTGTCAGGTTGAGGTAAAGATCATCTATTCTGATATTCTGTAGGGTTTTTATTATGAATGAGTTTTTTTGCATTTATCAAAACAATTATGTGATTTTTATCTTTGGCTCTGTTGATGGGTTTGTGTATAATGAAGCATCCCTGCATTCCTGGGGTGAATTCTACTTAGTCATGATATATAATCTTCTTGAAGATTTGCTGAATTCTATTTGCTGGTATTTTATTGTGGATTTTGCTTCTATGTTCATTAGGGAGATTGCCCTGTAGTTCACCTTTTTGGTTAGGTCTTTCTCTGGTTTTATTATCACAGTAATATTTGCCTATAGGAATGAGTTTGGAAGAATTGCTTCCATTTTTATTTCATTGAAGAGTCTGAAATGACATTAAATCTCTACATTGCTTGTACAACTCAGAAGTGAATCCATTAGGACCTGGTGTTTCTTTTTGGTAGGATTTTGGTTACATTTTCAGTTTCATTGACTGATATTAGGTTGTTCAGAATTTTTATATCTTCTTGATTCAGTTTTCATAACTCATATGTAACTAAAGATCTGTCCATTTCTTCTGTTTTCCATTCTGTGAGAGTAAACATTTTGGAAGTATTAATGATCTTCTAAAGTTTCGTAGGATCTGAAATTATTTCACTCTTTTTATTCCTTATTGTATGAATTAAAATTTTTTCTTCCCTATATTTGATAAGGTTGGCTAGAGGTTTATCAATATTATTTATTGCCTGAAAGAACAAACTCTTCAATTCATTAACTCTTTGTATTATTTTCTTCACCACAACTGTGTTAACTTCTGCTCTGATCTTAATAATTTCCTGCCTTCATTGGGCTTAGAGCTTTCTCTTCTTTTTTTAGGAGTTTGTGGTACAGTGGAAGATTGTTTATTTGGGCTTCTTCTGTTTACCTGATGTGAGAATTTACTGCTATAAGTTTGTCTGCTAAAACAGCTTTCATTGCATCCCTCAGGTTTTGGTAAGTTGTATTTGCACTTTCATTTCATTACATGTATTATTTAACTTCTTTAATTTCTTCTGTGACATATTGATTGTTCAAGAGAGTGTTATTTAATTTTCACGTGTTTATAGAGTTCTTGTTGTTTCTTTTGTCAATATTTTCCAGTTCTGTTGCACTATGCATGGAATAATTTCCATTCTTTGCATTTACTTAAGCATACTCTATGTGCTAGTACATGGTCTATTTTGAAGAACACCCCATATTCAGCTAAAAAGGATGTATATTCTAATATTTTTCATGGAACACTGTAAAAGTTTTCCTTCATAATTTTGCTTTACTACTCTTATTTCTTTACTGATTTTTTTTTTTGCCTAGTTGATCTACCTCTTCATTCTAATGGGGTGTTAAAGTTCCCCATTACAATTTTATTATTCTTCATTTTATTTCTCATATCTGTTAAAATTTGTTTTCTATATTTGGATGTTCCCATATTTGGTGCATATGTATTTATGATCTTTATCTCTTCCTCTTGAAATTATCTCCTAACAAATATGTAGTGACCTTCTTTACCTCATTTGCTCATTTTTGATGTTTACATTGTCAGCAACCAGAATAGCTACTCGTTTTTGCTGGGCTCCTGTTGCATGGACTATATTTTTCAACCTTTGATATCATTCTATGAATTTCTCTTTGAGTTAAATGTATTACGTGTATGGAGCATATTGTTAGATTTTGTTTCTTGATCTACTCTTCCAGTCTACTTCTTTTGATTGGTGAATGAGGCCCTTTACCTTGATTGTTTTGGCTGATATGTATTGGCTTATCTTTGTCATGTTTTTTTCCTGCTGTAGGTTCCCTACTTTACTGCTCTGTTCAATTGTTTGGTCAGCTTAGTACTCAATTTTTTTCTTGGGGGGGGGGTGGAACTTGGGATTGAACTCAGGCTTGTGCTTGCCAGGGGAGTGCTTATTCTACTGAGCTCAGGGTAGTTACTTTCTATTGTTGTTTTTATCTATATCTTCTTTAGATATGCTGAGCAATTGATTCATTATTTTTTCTTTTTTACTGAGAGCTTATTTGTGGTATGATTTGTCCTATAGGCTGATGGAGTTGTTTCTTCACTTCAATTGCTATTATTTTAGAAATTTCAGGTGTGTTACATCCAAGTTTTTCTGTATCCTTGTCTTCTGGACTCATTCCGGGTGGGTTAGAGATTTGAGATTGCCTTTTACTCCTTTTTTGACACTTTTGAAGCTCCCAGAGTTCAGTTGGGCTCAGCTGTGATGCTGGGGATGGAGCATGGGTCACCAAGTCTTCAGATAGTGGTTGGATGGGGTAGAAACCACCAAGGCTCTTGGAGACAGTGGGAAAAGGGTGGATTGTAGCTCAGCTATGCTCCTGGGACTGCTGGGATTTGGGGTGCTGGTCAGAACACTTTCTTAAATCTCCTCAAATGCCATCTTTTTTGGTAAGTATGGCATTACTCATTCCATCTAGAAGCATACCATTCCATATTTCCTTCTCAGTTTAATTATTCTCTATTGCATACAAACAAGTAAATATTTAACTTATTTATCTTCTAGCTTCCCTACTATGGTATAAGTTCTATGAATGCAAGAATTTATGTCTTTTTTTTTTTTTTTTTTGGTTTATTGATGTAGCTCCAGAGGCCTAAACTGTACCTGAAACATTGTGACAGCTCAGAAAACATTTGTTTAATAATTGTCACAGAGAATGGTTGTAAATCACTTTGGAGGCACTCTGGTGAGTATTTCTTCTTGGCTCTGGGAAAGAAGTGCACAACTCAGTCTCCTGGAGAAGCTTGTCATGTTGGCTTTCCTGTTGAGAACTCAGCTGTCCTCATCCTCAGAGGAGCTTGGGACTTCACTGTTGCTGATGATGGCTGTGGTACTTTTCGGGAGGAGCTCTGGTTCTGACTTTGACTATCAGTTTCTGGTTCCAGTACTGATTCCTCAGCCTGATAGCACAGTTCCTTCCTCTTGCTGACACAGACTTTTTAGCTTCCAACTGACCTTTGGGCCTTGTCAGCACAGATCCATAAAGTAGGCATTGTTGTGGGCTAGAGATATTGTTGTGGGCTCTAGGCCTACAAATGGATATGTAGCTGGCATGGTTATGGGCTCTATGTCTTTAGATGGACTCATGATGGACATTATTGTGGGATCCAGGCCCTTAGCTGTAGTTTTGTTCTTTGATGTGGGGACAGATTTCCTGTACTATTATATGATTCTTTATAAAATGATCTTATAAAATACATGCCCTGTATTGTGTTATTCCCCTTGCAAAACCCCAAACTATGACAAAGATCAAACCAGTTGTTCTTAAAGAAATTAAATTCTTAGTTGTACATCTTTCTTCCAAAGACACAAGACTAGGATATCAGGGTAATCTGTTACCCCATTACTCAAATCAAGCCTGATTCAGCAGATCTGACCAGTGGGATGGTAGTGCCCTTGCTCCCTCATGGCCCCGTGCACATTCCTCCTGAAGCTACATGGTCTGCCAAAGAGGAGGACATCCCATAGAGGAGCACTCCTCAGTCGGGGCAGACAAGTAGCTGTGCTCCCTGAAAGACCCTCCACACAAGCTTGCAAAAGACACCAGACCAAAACAACTTTATGCGTGAATTTAATTTTATTTATTTATTTTTTTAGACAGGGTCTCTCTGCACTTTAGGCTTGCCTTGAACTCACTATGTAGCCCAGAATGGACAATGATCCTCCTGCTTCAACCTTGAATACTGAGATTATAGGCATGTGCCACTAGGCCCAACTACACACATATTCATTCTAACAACCTTTCTAAACATAACATTTCCATTTTATTTTTTATTTTTTTATTTTATTTTTTTTTGTCTTTTTGAGACAGGGTCTCACTATGCAGTTCAGGCTGGCCTTAAGCTCACTTTGTAGCTCAGGCTGGTCTCGAACTCATACCAGTCCTCCTGCCTCAGCCTCCCGAGTGCTGGGATTACAGGTGTGCGCCACCACGCCCGGCAACATTTCCATTTTACAAATAAATTATTTAAGATTAAAAAAGAAGAAAATCAGTCTATCATACTTTGTGAGGCCAATATAGCTTTGAAATGAGACCAACATGTTAACACAAAAGAACATTACAGAATAATTTCCATATGGGCAGACAATCTAAAAAAATGTTAACAAGCAGAATTAAGTCATGTAGTACAAGTATATATACACCTGTCTGAAATACTAGCACTCAGGAAGTGGAGGCAGGAGGATTGCTGTGAATTGAAAGTCAACGTGGGCTTCATAAACAAGTTCAAGGCCAGTCTGGACTACATAATGAGACTGTGTCACACAGGAAAAAGAAAAGTACACACACACACACACACACACACACACACACACACACACACACACACCATATTCAAGTAACATCATTCCAAAGCTGAAAAGCTATTTCAATATGAGCAAATAAATCAATTTATTAGCATACAGGAAATGCAAGCAAGAAGTAATGAAATTATTCCATTTATCTATTTAGTCAAATTGTGTTAGACATTGCCCCAGACACTGGTGACACAGCATGAGAATTGGTTTCCCACACAAGATTTACAGCCATGTAAGTGAGTGAGACAATACGCAAACAGAAAACTGAATGGTGCCCTGGCAGAATTCAGGCTGGGCAAGGTGAAGAGTGCTTTTTGGAACAGATGCTTGGATGAAGGGAGAGAATAAAATGCACACATTTTTAATTAGATCACATCAGGCAGAGAATGATCTGTGCAAAAGTGCATAAGGAGGGTTTTTCTCGGACAGGGAACCGAGCAGGCATGCTGAGGAGCCACATGAGCCCAGATGTGAGCAGGGCAGAGACCCAGAGAGCAGATGAGAAGGGAGAGACTGCTAGAAGCCAAGTCTGATATGACTTCTGTTCCCTAAAGTAAGGATTTTGGACTTTATTTCTAAGTATGATGGTAGAGTTTTGGGGGGTATTCTGCAGATGAGTCACTGGTTCTTGTTTTAAATAAGCTTTCTAGCATATCTATGTGAAGAATAATCTTTGCTAAGTAAGGTGTTTACAATTGATGGCAAAACCACTTGAAAGGGAAAGACAAGATAGGAGACAATGACAACACCTCAGATGACAAGATTTGATAGCTTCTGTAAGGTCATTACAGGGCCTGAGTGATCAAATTGAGTCACAGGGAAAATGAGTAAGGAAATGCATTATTATTCTCCAGAAGAACAAATTATTGAAAGGAATTGCTCCTATTATTGAAGCTGACAAGTACCAAGATCCTCAGCTTTTAAACTGGAGGCCCAGGAAAGCTGATAGTGTTGGCTCAGTCCAGACTGCCATATCATGACGCAGGGAGGCAGGAAGTTATGGTCCCAGACTCTCAGTAAGGAGTGACTGCTTATCTGGTGGACAGGGGGGACAGCTTTTTGTCCATATGATTCCATAGGTCCCATTCCTGTTAGGAAGAACAATCTGTTTTCCTCAGTCTACTAATTCAAATATTAGTTGTTACCAGAAACACCATGTCAGACACATTCACAAGATATTTGAGCAAGACATCCAGATATTGTGTGCTTCGCTGACGTCTAAAAAAACCTCACCATCTCAGAAAGCTAGAAACAGTATCTATTACAAGGTAACTATGAAAGTCAGAAGCTTTTGTGTTTAAACTTGAGATTTTATATGTTCCCAGGAACTACACGAAGACATCACTGGTAGTCCACAGTGGGCTGAAAATTTCATCCAGGCTTTTACAGAATGAAAGGAATGCAGTGTATGAGTTGAAAGAGAAAGAATAAAACTATCTTTATTTATAGGTAATGTAATTTTAAACAAGGAAAATCCAAGTGCTTTTCATCTATAAGAGCAAATAAAGTTCCAAAAGCTTACTGGACTCAAATCAACATACAAAAGTCACTGACATTTCACCAATTAATTATATTATCCATAACAATGAAATAGAAAATACCCTGTAAAGAATCTAGAATTAATTAAATAAACTTAATATGTGATGATTAAGAACTCACTAAAGAATATAAAATATTTGGAAAGAACAAAAAAAAATCAAATACAGAGATACATTACTGCAGTAAAGAACTGTAAAAATGTGACCCTTTCCTTTCCCAAATAATACATAAACTTAATGTAACATTCTAACCAAAAAAAAACTTTATAGAACTTGAAAAGTGAATTCTCAAATTAATATGGAAGCATAAAAATCAAGAAGTGCCTACTGAATTTAAAGAATAAGTTGGGGGAGGGGAAAATCTGCCCAACCAAATACACCAAGAATTTATAAGGTTATAGAAAATGAGACAGCATGGTATTGGCACAGGAGAAGTCCACTAAGCCAAAGCAACATAACAGAGAATCTAGAAGCAGACAATCACACATGTGGAAACGAAGAGAGACCAACTGAGCTCTACAAGCCAATACATAAAGGCAGAGTAGTTCACTCAATGCTGCTACAGTCATTGTTTAGCTTTAAAGAAAAAATAAAATAAAACTACATCCCATTCTCACACCATATACAAAAGATATACTCCAGGTGGATCAAAGATCTAAATATAAGAAGCAGATTTTGATAGAAAACATGGAATATTTTTATAAAATTCTGATGCGGAAAAATTTCTTAAGATACAAAAAATATCCGAAAAGGTTGTTGGATTTGATGATAAGGAGATTTTTTAAGGAAGGAAAAAAAACCCTCATATTAAACAAAAGCCAAAAAACAAAGTAAAAAAGTAAACCCACATCTTTTAAAAGATATTCTTAAGTTATATACAAGACAAGGAATTTTAGAAAATAAATAAATCAATTAAGAATGAACACTCTGTGAAGAAGCAATCAAAGAAAGGAAAACCCAAATGGGTAAGAAACATGAAAAGGGACCAGGGATACAGCTCAATGGCATATAACTCAATGCCTGCCTAGGAAGTGCAAGGTCCTGAGTTTGATTCCCAGTTTACAAAAAAAAAAGATACTCAAATGTGCTAATAATTAGAGAATAATAAATAGCAGAAAGATACCATCTCAAGTTAAGAAAACTTAAAGCATGATGACAGTAAGAGACATCATAGCAATATGTTCAGGAGCATGTGAATGTGTAGCATTGCTTGGCAGAGCAATTTCAAAGCATCTCATAAGTTTGACAATGTCCAACTCAGCAAATCTGTATAGGCACATAATCTCAGGAAAATCTGACACATGCAGAAAGATGTGGATACAAAAGGGTTTATTGCAGCATGTTTTCTGATAAAGACTTAAAAGCAGAAACGTCATTTAATAAAAATATTTAACAAGAAATTATGACATAACCAGATAGTGGAATACTATATAGCATTTTAAAAGTGCAACTAGAGGCATATATGTTACGATGATTTTTCAAAAACAAATTGATTTTTACAAACCAAGTTATAGAATATAACGTTCAATATGGCAGTATACTATTTATGTAAATTTAAATACATATGTAATATTACCTACATTGATGCATACCTATATGTTAAATTGTAAATTATGCATGAGACTTTTGAAACAATAAATATGTAAACTATGTTAGGAGGGAGAGGTACTAATGAAATGAAAATGGATGCTCAAATGGCCTCAACAATATTTATACAGTTTCCATGAAGCTGGAGCAAACATTGACATTATTATTATTCTTTCCTGTAGCAGGAAGGGGCTGGCACTGGCTGGTGCTGATTTTTTGTTGTGCTCTGTGTAAGACTGCCTCACTCCATGGATATCTATCAAGATCACAGAAAACAGAGGTCTCCACCCAGGCTCTGCGAGAGCCCGGCTGGCCTGATAATGTGAATCAGTTACAGCCTTCTTTCACATTCGCAATGCTTTGAGACAGTTTTAATAAGTTGAAGTAGTATATAAAGAATATAAGACACAAGCAGGAGAAAGAGATCATTACTATATATTCTTATCCTCACCAGTTACACGATCTGTTCAAGAACTAATATGTATAGAATAATGTATTAAAATTAACCATAAAAACCATGTTATCACATACTTTAAACTTGTACTCTCCCACACATTTTCACTGAAAGTTACCCCAGAAACAAGAAAGTCACTTTTCTAATTTTCTCCCAAATCTCTAACTGTTCCTAGTTTAATAACTTGAAATCTTCAGTTGCACACAGGATATACATATATATATATATATATATATATATATATATATATATATATATATATATATATATATATATATATATATATATATATATATATATATGTAACTCTAATATAGAGTTTTATGATTTGTCCAAGTTTGCAGCTACATATTAAGTAACATTACTGTATCTGAAAATCAGATTTAGGGCCTGCCAGATAGCTCAGCAACTTAAAGCACCTGTTTAGGCAGGCTCAGCAACCAGGATTCAATTCCTGGTGTGCCATGCTGGCCCTGCTCTGGGGGCTCTGGGACCCACTGACAGGGTGATAGAGACTGGGCATGGTGGTGCATACCTGTAATTCCAGCGCTTGGGAGGCTAAAAACAGGAGGATCATCATAAATCTGATCTGTGTAGGAAGACTCTGTAGACCCTATACTAAATACATTAAAAAAGTTAAAAATCAGATTGTATGATGTCAAAGCTGAAGTTAATTTTTGAAAGCACATGTACACACACACACAGGTACACGCACACACACACACACACACACACACACATACACACACACACACACACCCAGATGAGTTCAAGAACTTAAGAACTGAAATGGGTAGCAGCTTTTCTAAGTACACAATATCATAGAGCTGCTCCCCAGGCAGGTAGCACCCTTTGCCGGCTTCTTGAAAGCTAGTTTCACCTCACATTTGCGTTCTGACATTCAGCATCTGGACATGGTACTGATTGCACGAGTAAAGTAACACTTCTCACCTGTCTTTGGCTGCGCAGCCTAACATGCAGTCTACCTGTACATTTCAGGAGTGAATCTCTGAGACCCCTGAATTAGGTAGGCAAGGTAATGTGTTAGAAGCAGATCCTACAGTTTTCAGAATAAATACATTTTTATTAAAATGTCTTAAATCAGAAGTACCAAAGTATAAAACAATTTCCCATGATGGATCTTTCTCAGCTGTAAGGCAAGGCTCATCTGTAATTAAAGGACTAGGGGAGATTTCAGAGTTTGAAAAGGAAAAAAGAAAAAAAACTGGGTTAATTTCACCAGCTCTCAGCTTCTCAAGAAGGGCAACAGTTTCATCCAGCGCAGATCCAGGCTGGAATTCACTGAACTGGACCTTTTAGTTCCGGTTTCCTGTGTAACATCAGCTTGTGAAGCTCTGTTAAAACAATGTGTCAGAGTTAAGGCCCAGCTGGGTTTTAAGGTCTTAATTCTTCATTCAAATAGTAATTAACCTAAATGCTTGACTTACTTAAGCTTTTTTTTTTCTTCCCTCAAAAAGGCAGCAAGCTTGTCACAGCAAAGGGTTTCTAAATTCTCTAAGCCTTGATTAAAATACGTTTTACAAACAATATGCAATTACCTGATAGTGTGCCGCTGCTTTTTCTTTAAATTCATTGTGAAAATGTAAGCTGGTAACAGCAAAAACATTTTTTTCTTTTATTAATTTAACATACAAATCACTTTCATTAAAGTTTAATTCATTGAAAAAGCAACTCATACTTACCATAAAAAATTAGAAAATACACAAAGTAAAAAGTGGAAAAGTCAATAAAAGTGGCATAGGGCACTCATTTAAAAATAACGCCTACTAACAGTTGACTCATTTCTTATTTCCACTGAATGTTTCTTGTACGCAATTTGGGGTTGGGGTGTTACATCATTAAAGCACTTGTCAGTCAGCATCAGCTTTCTGTTTGTTTTTTAAGAAAAATGATGCAAGCTAAAATAAAATTTTAATACAGTAGGATTTTAAAATAAGATTAAATAAATCAAGTTTTGGTTGCCTTTCCTTTGGCAAGGCTTTTAATTAGTTTCTTTCTGATGTAGAACTTAAAAGCTGAGGTATATCTCAAACCCAAGGAACCGTCTTTGGAATGTCACCAATCTAGCTTTGAATTTTCATTTTTCTCTCCTAGAAGCTATGTCTTAGATTTATTTAGTTTAACAAACATGCATGTAGTCTATATTTTGCATATGGCAGGTACTAATATTTAATGTTTCAAGCAATGGAACTCATTTCTGTCCTTACAAAAGTAGAGTAATGAGCCCTCCCTTGTAGGCTTAATGTAAGCACTGGAGGAAATACATAAACATGTGCACTTACCAAGCTAACACCTAATTGTCTGTATTTCAGTTACTTTGGAAAATCTTCAGTTGGCATGTTAACAAGAAGGTGTTTGTTAATCCCAGCAAGCAAGAGGCTGAGGCAGGAGGATTGTTGAGTCTGAATTCAACCTGGGCTATGTAGAAAGTTCAAGGCAGGCTTGGACTATATATTGAGATCAAGTCTCAAAAAACAATCCATATAGGTTTTAAACAGTTTCACTTCAGATTGTGCAAATTAATGACAAAAAAAAGTAACTATAAGTGACCCCTGCAGTGAGATCCCAGTTTTTGGTAAGGTGTTAAAGCACTCAGTTAAAAAAAGCAAGAGATAAACTGGCAATATAATGGGGATATAGGATGCCTAGTTGTTCATGGGCAACAAATGGCCTCAAGGCACCCAGAACTTGGACATGTATTGATTGTATTTACATTGAGAAAAACGGTGAGGGGATAATTGTATGACTCAGAGAGCAGCTGTGGTCTTATGCTAAGGAGGATCTCTTGTTAAGAACAGTGTGGAAAGATGGAAGGTTAATAGGTAATGTGTCCTTTCCTCAAGGTGAAGTACTACTCAGTTCTCAAGAAAGTAGAAGTCTTCAGCTGATGTAGTCATGCTGCAGGGTATCAGAGCTTCACAGAATACTGAAGTCTCCATTGTGACCACTGGCATATGAAGTTATGTTTCCACATACCATAGCTTGCATGGAAAGATTCTAGACCTTGGATAAGCCCTAATCACAATTTAATTATGAAATGATTTTCCCCCAAATTGTATAGAATGCCCTTGATAGTTAACTCCTGAGGAGCTAATTCACTTCTAAAGAAAATATTTTTATTAAGTCATCATAGGACTTTTGAAAGATTTCAGAATTGTTAGATGATCTTTGCAAATGTGTTTAATAACATAAAGTTACAACACAAGAGGAAGAAGAAAGAGAAAAAAGAAAAAAAATAAGAGAAGAAAAAGTGAAGGAGGAAAAGGAAGAGATAAACGGGTGGATGACAATAGATAGAAGAAAGAAAAAGCAGAGCGACAGAGGAAAGAAGGAAGTGACGGAAAAGACCATGAAGATTTAAAATTTATATGAATTATAAGCTGATTTGAAGGAATCAAAGTTCTTATAAATACATGAGAGATATAAAACCTAAAAAAAGAAAAGTTTGGCTCTGAATATGAAAAAGAAATATTAAAGAGTGATTCCCCAGCTAGTAGTAGTAAGGCTGGAATAATTCCACTGCTTTGTGGGGAAGTCATTGATAGCATTCTAGAGAACAGGTCTTTTAGGAACAAAGCACATGACTGATCACCTGACTCCTGATGCAGCGGTGCAGAGATTATATATTCCCCAAATCTATTGGATTAATTTGCTCCTGAGAACCATCTGGCCCTACTGACAGTGCACCAATCACAAAAGTCCTAATACTGGCTGAGGTGTCACCCCATGTTTCCAAACTGTTCTACCTCTACCCAGGGCACCTCAGGAAATGAAGGGAGACGCAGGCAAGGGAAGGGTGATTTGCCTTTCATAGTAGTGTAAGGTAATTATTAATTGTAATAAAATTAATTCCCACTTCTGCATTGTATTTCTGATTTTTTTAGAAAAATTACCAGAAAATAATATTATATAACACAATGCATTTATTCAGCAATATTAAGGAACATTAGATAGGTCAACTAAACAAAAAAATATTAGCAAAGAAGTATTAGAGCTAAAACAAACTTGTGAAAAAATGGACTTAGTAGACCTTTAGAGTGTTCCACCCAACAGCATCTGAATGCACATTCTTCGGAGCCACACATGGGACATTCTTCAAAATAGATTACATACTAGTACATAGAGCATGCTTAACTAAATGCAAAGGAATTGAAATTATCCCATGCATATTATCTGATCATAGTACAATGAAACTGGAAATTATTGACAAAAGAAATAGCAAGAGCTTCATAAACACATGGAAATTAACTGACACCCTGCTGAACAATATATGGATCATAGGTGAAATGAAAGAACAAATTAAACAATATTTAGAATCAAACAAAAATGCAGATACAACTTACCAGAACCTGTGGGATATAATGAAAGCTTTATAAAGAGGTCAGTTTAGGGCCAGTGAGATAGCTTAGCTGACTAAGTACCTGCTTAGGCAAGCACCAGGACCAGGTTCGATCCCCAGTACCACATGCCATGCTGGCCCCACCCCCACTCTGAGCCAAGCTGCTAGGAGAACAAGTCAGGCCCAAAGCCCAAATAAGGCAGGAAATTATAAAAATCAGAGCACAAATTAATGCAAAAGAGACTAATAAAATAATACAAAGAATTAATTAATCAAAGAATTGGCTCTTTGAAAAAAATGTTGCTAACACATGGACAACCTTAAAAAAAGGAAATAAAAATTCAAATTCAAGCAATAAGGAATGAAAAGGGAGAAATAATAACAGATCCTATAGAAATTCACAAGATCATCAATACTTATTTCCAAAAGCTTTACTTTAATAGTACCACAGAAGAAATGGAGATATTCCTACATACATATGAAGTACCAAAGCTGAATCAAGAAGATATAAAAATTCTGAATAACCAAATATCAGTTGATGAAACTGAAAATGTAATTTAAAAAAACCTACCAACAAAGAAGAATACAGGTTATGATGGATTCACAGCTGACTTCTACAAGAAATTTATCTATTTATTTTTTGTATTTTAGGGAAGAGTCTACAGGGTGTTCGGGGTCTCACTACTAGATTGGATTGGTAGTGATCCAACTGTTTACTGTCTCCCAAGAGTTGAGATTATAGGTCTTTTAGGAACAAAGCACATGACTGATCACCCCACTCCTGATGCAGCAGTGCAGAGATTATATATTCCCCAAATCTATTGGATTAATAGTGCCACCATGCCCAGTCTCAATTGCCACCTCAGCATGCCCTGTCATAACAAAACCACAGAGAGACTGAGTCAAAAAGGAAAATGATAGGCCAATCTCTCTAATGAACATAGATGCAAAAATCCTCAATAGCATCCTAGCAAACAGAATACAGCATTCGCCAAAAACACATACATCGGAACCAGTGAGACTCATCCTAGGAATACAAGGATAGTTCAACATGTGAAAATCCATAAATGAGATATACCACATCAATGGAGCCAAAGACAAAAATCATATGATCATCTCAGCAGACCCAGTAAAAGCTTTTTACAAATTCCATTACTCCTTCATGATGAAAATCTTACAGAAAATGGGAATATATGTTCTTTATCTCAACCTGATAAAATCCATTTATGACAAGCCAAGAGCCAACATCATACTAAATTGACAAAAATGGAAAGCATTCATTTTAATATCAGGAACAAGACATGGCTGTCCACTGTTACCACAACTGTTTACATAGTTCTAGAAATATTAGCTGGAGCAATTAGACAAGAGAGATAAATGAAAGGAATAATGATTGGAAACAAAGAAGTGAAATTATCATTATTTGCGGTTGACATGATATTGTACATAGAAAGCATCAAGTATTCCACCAAGAGACTTGTAGATTTAATAACCAGGTTCAGAAGAATATCAGGATACAAAATCAATACTCAAAAACAAATAGCATTTATTTTTATCTTTTTAAAGAGCACAAATTAGAATTAAAACAAAAAAATTACAAAAGATACAGAATTTCACTTAACAAAGTAATATGAATTTCACAGTATTTGTTGTAATACATAAGTGTTGACATCCTACCAGTTATTCATATTATCAGATATATGCATGCAAAATTAGAAAAAGAAACAAAAAATCCCTGAGAAATTAAGAAGAGAAAAAGTAAAAAAGGAGACAAAACAAGTTAATCATTAACTGCTCCTTTCCATACACCAGTGGAAATGCCCAGTGCAGTTGTCCAAATCATCCTGTTTACATGCATGATCTCTTTCCCCCACTCCCTCTCCTGTCCTTCTCTTCAACTCTATAACTCTTTCCTTTTGAATATGTTCATTCCCTTTTCCCTGTAGCTATTCTACCCTTCAGATTCCGTTTTTCTCTTTCAGGTTCTCACACTAAGGAGACCATATGATGTTTTCACTAATGGGTCTGATTTATTTCACTTAAGAGTATGTTCTCTAGTTGCATTCATTTACTGACAAAAGACTCAAATTTATCCTGGTTTATACCTAAATAATACTCCATTGTGTAAAAAAAATCACATCTTCTTCATCCATTCTTCAGTTGATGTAAATCTGGGTTATTTCCAGGATTTAGCTATGACAAATTGTGCTTCTATAAACATGGGTGCACATACATCACTATGCTATGATTTTTTTTCAGTTCTTTGTAAAACATACCCAAGATGCTCCACATCACTAAATATTCATGAAATGCAGATTAAAACAACACTGAGATACTATCTCACTCTGGAAAGAATGGCTATCATGAGGAAATCAACCAACAAATGTTGGAGGCTGTGGGGAAAAAGGAAGCCTTTTCCACTGCTGGTGGGAATGTAGGCTGCAACCATTATGAAAATCTATGTGAAGATTCCTCAAAAAACTAGGACTGGAAATCCCACTCAATCCAGCTATCCCACTAATGGGAATTTTCCCAAAAGAACCGAAAACATCACACCATAGTAATATATGTGTACCTATGTTTATAGCAGCACAATTTGCAATAGCCAAATCTCGGAAACAACCAAATGTCCTTAGTCTGAGGAATGGATGACAAAGATATGGTGCTTCTATATAATGGGGTATAGTAAAGCTATAAAGAAAAATAAGCTCAAAGCTTTCATGTATAAGTGAATGCAACTTGAAGATTGATGTAAGTATAGTATTGTCTCCCTAATGTAAGAACTCAAAGGAAGAAATAAAAATTGAAAGGTATAACACAGTTAAATGGAAAGCGAGAACTTAAGATTTAAATAACAAAGAGAAAGAAAGGAGAAAAGTTAGGAAATATGGCAGGGGAAATCCATATATTTATTTAAACAAGATAGTTAAGGCAATGGTCCTAAGAATCTCCATTAGTTTTTTTTAAAATAGCAGTTAATGGGTATAATTCTCACCCTGACTAACTCTCTATGCTAGTAACTGTGAACTAAGCAAATATACTAGGGATAGCAATGTGTAATACTAAAACTATGTTTGAAATATCTGTCAAATTTTGATCATCAAAATGCATACTGCTTCTATTGTCACACCAATTATTGCAGTACTATATTTCAAGTAATTTTTAAAAAAAAAGTAACAAAGGAAAACAAAAGACAAGAAAAAAATGTCATAGGATTGTCATGCTACAATGGTGCACATGGTTTGATTTCTAAATTTCTGTGTAAAAATGTGTAATTCTTTCTCATGCTCTGTAGGGATTTAAAATTTGAAATATCCATGGTTCCTGGAAAATAGAAGCTCCATGTTATGTCTAAGGTGTTTGATATTTAGACAGTGATGTTAAGCTCAATTGCCTGTTACAGGATAATAATTAAGCCTCTCTTCTGGATGTTTGACAAGTAAAGTTTTCAGACCAAAAATTAGAGAAATAGAGGAGCTACAGGGATAGCCAAAATTTGGCCCTAGCCCTTCAAGATCAGTAAGGACTCAGGACATAAGAGAACCCCTGCTGCGACATCCTATAACTCAATGGTGTACCATATTTTCTGGTCAAGGAGATCATAGGGCCATAGAGGAAAGTGATCAAGGATGTATAATGTCCTATGGAGAGTCATCTAGAGAGAAAAAAATTCTCTCAAGCTTTCACAGACAGCATATTGGTCAAGCAATGACCATAACTCATCCAGGTGGCTGGCACTGACAAAAGAATCTGCAACATGCTGTACATGGTTCCAGGTAAATCCTGAGGTGATTTGACTGACTTTGGCAGATACAAAAGTTATATTTTTATTTACATAGGTCTTGCTTTAAGTTGGTGTTAAACATCCAGGAGAATACTATAACAACACGTTATAAAAGTCATTCCATATTAATTTGCTGAGCTGTAAAAGTCTCAAGTCAACATTTAACAATTGCTAGTTCTGCTGATAACCGACTACTATTATGAACTATTGGACTATATTGGGTTATTTCGCTGAATTCAAGTAGCTATAATGTTTATACTTGTTTCAAATATGAAAAGGTCTTTTAAAGACTTCTCCAAATAGAGCTTCTCTAACTACAATGAAACACCCATCTCTGAAAAAACAAAATGAAAAATGGGGATATGTTAGAAGCCAAGAAGCTTGAAATCAATCAAATATATGAAGGTGGGATTTGGCCCCAGTTGCCTAATGGCAAGAAGCTACCTAACTGCTGAGGTGAACATCCTGTCTGGTTAGGTTTGGTATTAGTTGCTAGGCAATCTAGTACCATGTTCAAATAAAGGACACTTTTGTTGTGAAAAAAAGGGGAAGGAAATATTACACACATACACACACACACACACACACGAGTAAGGATAGATATACAGCTACTTTCCCTTAGTTTACTGAGAGTAAAAATTTCTGCTAATTTTGTTTACATAAGATATCATATCTGCATCATATCCTCTGAATTATTACTATGAAGACAACAATAGGCAATGTATTAATTATTATAACCATCCTACTAAACTGTTTTAAAACTGCTTCATTGCTATACTTTATTTCTCATTAAAATAAATTTTTAAAAAGCAAAATATCCCCTAATAATAATAAAAAAATACTCAGGAGGGGAATAGCTGGCTTGAATGGCATTGCCAGTTCTTGCTTTTTAATGTATTTCCCCACTGATTTCCGTAGTGGTTGTACCAGTCTGTACTCCCATCAACAGTACAGAAGAGTTCCTTTATCTTCACAGCTTCTCTAGCATTTGTTATTGGCTATCTTCTTGATGCTAGGTGTTCTCTCCGGGGTGAGATGGCATCTCAGTGGTGTTTAAATTGTATTTCTTGAATGGCCAATGATATTGAACCTTTTTCATATATTTACTGGTCATTTACATTTCTTCATCTGAGAAGTGCATATTCATCTGAGATACCCATTTTTGGATTGGGTCTTTGAGTTTAGGGAGTCTGATTTTTTTTTAATTCTTTATATGCTCTAGATAGAAATCCTTTGTCTGAGGGGCTGTTGGTTATAGATTTTTTTCCTGATTTGTGGGTTTTCTTTTTATTCTGTTGGAGATTTGTTTTGAAGTGCAGAAAAAATTTAAAAACATGACATCCCAGTTGTTGATTCTCTGAAGTATTTTCCATGCATTTTGGTTTTTCTTCATGGACTTTCTACCTATCCCTAATGTCTTTAAGATTTCTACATTTTCCTCCAGAAGATTTAGTATTTCTGTTTTAATATTTAAATGTTTGATCCATTTTGACTGTAGTTTTGTTTATGGTGATAGGCATGGGTCTAGTTTTAGCCTTTAGCATGTGGAAAACCAGCTTTTCAGCATCATTTACTAAAGAGGCTGTCTTTCTTCCACTGAGCATGTCTGGTCCCTTCTTGAAAGATATGGTGGCTGAGTGCGTTTGTAGTTGTGTATGTATCTTCTAATCTGTTCTACTGATCCTCAGGTCTGTCTCTATGTCAGTAGCATGATGATTTTATCACAGTATCTTTATAGTATAATTTCAGGCCAGGGATTGTGATACCTCCTATCTTTCCTTTATTTCCCAGGATTGCTTTTGATATTCTGTGTCTCTTCTGATTCCAAATGAAGTTGAAGAAAGTTTTCTGTAGCACTGTGAAGTATACTAATGGTATTTTTGTTTGTGATTGCATTAAATCTGTATAACAATTTAATCAATAGCATTTCTATATACAAACAATGAACACAGAGACAGAAATTAGGGAAACCATGCTTTTTACAGTGACACCCCAAAATTGAAATATTAAGAATCAATCTCACAAAGGAAGTAAAAGATTTAAATATTACAGTATTTGGAATAAAGAGTTCAAAGGGGATTTCAGAAAATGTAAAGATATTCCTTGTTCCTAGAGTGGAAGAACCATCATTGTCAAAAGGGCCATACTCCCAAAATTGTTATACAGATTCAATGCAATTCTGATTAAAATACCATTAGTACACCTCATGAGAAAACATTCCTAAAGTTCATCTGGAACCAAAGAGACCTAGAATAGCAAAAGCAATTCTGGACAACAAAGGAAAGACAGGAAGCATCATAATCTCTGACCTGAAATTATACTACAAAGTTACTATGAGAAAATCAGCATTTTATCAAATGCTGACATGGGGATCCATTGAGCATATCAGAAGACGGAGACACAACTGCAGACATACTCAGCCATGTTATCTTTTACAAAGGACACAAATATGTTCACTGAAAGAAGTGTTTCTGGAAAAACTGGCTTTCCACATGCTGAAATTAGACCCATGCCTATCACCATGCACTAAAATAAAATCAAAATAGATCAAAGATCTAAATATTAAAATGCAACCACCAAATCTTCTGTAGGAAAAAATAAGCAGAAATCTTAAAGACTTAGATGTGACTAAAAAGTTCATGAACAAAAAACAAACTGCTCAGGAAGTACTTCAAATAATCAAACCCTGGGATCTCATCTTTTTGAAAAGCTTCTTCACTTCAAAAGAAAGCACCAACGTAGTAAGAAGAAAACGCACTAATTGGGAAAAAAATTTAGCTGACTGTCCTTCAGACAAAGTACTTCTATCTAGAACATATAAGTAATTAAATCAAATTAGGCCTTGCAAATTCGAAGAGCCAACCTATGCTGAATACACACATTTCAGTGAAGAAATACAAATGGTAAGTAAATATTTGAAAAAAAAGTTCAATATCATTGATCATTCAAGAAATCCAAATTAAAACAATAATGAGATTCCATCCCACCTCAGAAAGAGTGACTTATCAACAAGAAGTCAATTATGGGCTCAGTGATCTCAGCGCCTGCCTGGAAAGCACAATTAACCTAGTTTAATCCCCATTACTGCATGACTTGCTGGCCCACAGGCCTGGGCATGCCATGCTGGCCCTGAAACTGGACAAGGTGGACTAAAACTGTAATCTCATGCTGAGGATGCTGAAAGAGAAGGATCACTATGAATCTGAACTGTGTAGTGAGACTCTGTATTAAATAAATGAAAGGACAGGAAATGAAGGGAAGGGGGAAAAGATATATTTATTTATGTGTGCAGGATAGCTTGGGTAATTGCACTGCTGATTTTAGCTGGTCTACGCAGGGGAGGATTTGATGCTTAAATTTTTTCCTTATCCATTTTGATTTCTTACAACTTTCTATCTAGCTTTGCATGCTCATAGCTACCAATCTGAACAACTAATTTGAAGACAACATTATGCAACACAGAGATCATTGTTGAATTCCCATAGATTTGTTTGATGCATTTCTGTATCAGCCTTTTTTTTTTTTTCTATTTTTCATGGTCTTTATTTAGTAAAAAATAAATTAATGAAAAGAGGAAACCAGGAACTTGGATTAGAAGCCAGAGTTGTGCAGCAGGTGTGTGTGCTGTGGCAGCACAGTGGTCAGCTACTCCTCAGGAGTGTCTCCTGGCCTGACATCAGCAAGGCAACGTCTTTCACCTGTGGACAAGCAGCACTTCTAATGTTTTCAAAGTGATTAATGAAAAATGTGTGTGGAACTCCTTGCCTAATTTTCTGGTTCATAATTTTTAGTTATCTGTCTTTAAGAGAATTGTCACTTTAGTAAATTGCCAACCAGATAAAATGTGTGGGTATTTCTGTGATAATTTCAATGATTTCTATTCAATTTTCCCTTTCAGTCACTTTCATGTAGGTTCCTGAAAAAACTTTTTTAAAACTAAATTTAATTGATTTTTTTCATGTCTCTTAATGCTTATAACTAGTGATTAAAATTACTTTTGACAAACTTTCAATCCAAATTATTTCTTTGTTTTTTTCTGAAATTTGGAAAGCTCCATATTTACTTTGAGAATTTTAATCTAAGTTACCTTGCATATGTGCTATAATTGTTTTTAGAAAGATGAAAGCCACAAAAAATCTTCAAGTATAGTTAGGATAACATTATAAAATTCAAAATATTTAAGAATAATGACTCTTACAGAAGATACATATTGAGGAGGAAGGCATGAATACAGTAGTTCTTTGTGAAGCCTTATTTCTAAGTGTTTTCTGTAAGAGTTTTAATTTTCAAAGCAATGCTGAAGACGAATTACTATGTACACATATTATTTAAAGCAATGTATTGTGAACACCATATATCAATCATTTCACAACTTTGAAGTTTGCACTTTGACACCCTCAAAGAAAAAATGAAGAAGAATAATTTAAGCCTGAGGATATAAACAGTAACAGGGAAAGGTCAGTTTAAGTTTTCCCCCATTTTAATAATGGTGAGTGAGTCTAATTCATTACTGAACACAGAAGACCTTTCTTGTGACTACTGGATGAAAATAGACTATCTACAGAGAATGAGCAAATACCTTGCAGCAAATGTAAGGCTTGCTCACTTTCTCAGTGCTTGAAAGGCACCACGGAATTCTATATACAGAGAGTGAAAGCTCACTGGACACAGAGGGTGCAAGCCTGAGGACAATGTTTTCAGCATTGTGGAAGCCTTCTCATCATTTGACAATATGGCATTTTGTTAAATAACTTTCTCCTTATTGGTATATTGCTAACATTTTCATTATCCTCACATAAAATTCTTTGGCCTGTTATAACTGGAAGAACTTGTTTATTTTCCTTCCAAGGAATACTTTGTGTCTAAACTTCTTCCTTCATATTCTAATGCACATTAGTAACAAAGAGATATCTAGTACTTTTTGTGTTTCAAGTAAGAAAAGAAAAGGAAAAAGCAAAGAAAAAAGACATCCATACATCATGTTCATTCTACAATAAACAAAGCTGAAATGCTTTCAGCATATGACTTGCTCTATCTTTCATAGTGCTGGCCTTAAAGGAGATTCTCTTAAATAGGACTTCACTTAAGAAGTAGAGAAATAGGATACCACAACAGAACACCAAACCCAGTGCACTTAGGCCTGTGAGTGAGGGTTCCAGGCCCTTAGCACAGAAGGGACCTTTCCCAGCGATCCCCTTTCCCAGTGAACCCCGGTTCTACCTTGGGGCCCCAGACACAATAGAGCTCAGCTGCAGACCCACCAAAGCCCAGACCTGCCTAGCTAGAGAGCAACCTGCCTGAGACAGGAGGGCCAACTCCAGCAACTTTCTGGATCTCCACCCCAAAGCCAGCCAAGATAATGGGAATTTTCACTACTTGCTTTGCATCCCGGTTCGTGCTCCCCTGACCAGGGAATCAATAAAGGAGAACTACCGGAGCTACAGCAAAAAGGAACGGAACACAGCAGCTATATCCAGGCCAGGTATAACTGGATAATCTCAAAGTTAATAGACTGGCACCCGAATCTCATTACACAATAAGGTTATAGCTACACAAAAGCTCTACACCAAACGTCAGAGGTCAGTGCTATACAAAATGATAAAGACAAGGAGAAAAATGAAATCTCAGGCCTCTACTCCACCAGTAAGTGCAGAAGACACTAGCTCAGCTGCAGTGAATAAATTAACAGATACGGAAGCAAAGGAACAACAGCAGAAAGGTATAGAGGAACTCAGACGAGAATTAATTCATGAAATAAAAAAAGAAATATATGAATACACAGCATCTGAAATAAAGAATCAAATCCAGAAAAATCAGCGGGAAAAACCAATGTTCACCAAGAACAAATGCAGAGAGCACTATTTCACCTGAAACGTATGAAATAACAACATCTGAAGCAAAGAAACAACAGCAGAAAGGTCATGAGGAACTCAAAGCAGAAATAATTTCTGAAATCAAAATAGAATTCTTTGAAAAAAAAAAGAATTCTTTAAAATCATAGCATCTGAAATACAGAAACAAGTCCAGAAATATACAGAGGGAACCCAAATTGGAAGAAATTCTGCAGAAAAAGAATTAATAACTACCTCGAAAGAGGACATGGATAAAAAAAAAATAGAGGAGATCAGAAATATGACAGATTCCTTGAATGAGCAATATAGAAAAGAAATAGAATGCATGAAACAGAGTCAAAGAGATAGAAGAACTAAAAATATCAATCATAAGACTACAAAACCCTTTGAGTGAAAGTGAAGACAGAGTTTCAGATCTTGAAGATGCTGGTGCATCTAGTGAAAAGACGAGAAAGGATTTCTTAAAAACAATGGGAATTCAGGAAAAAATAATCCACCACCTGAAAGATGATGCCTGGATGGAAAGTGTGAGATTAATTGGCATCAATGAAAATGAAGGAGCCAATACAAATGATATAAAAAGAATATGGGCAGAAGTAATAGCATAAAACTTCCCAAATATGAGGAAACAATCCAACATTCAGATCACTGAAGCACACAGAACAACAAATAACGTCAATCCAAATAAAAACACACCGAGACATTTATTAGTCAAGATCCCAGATATCCAACACAAGAATGATACACTTAAAGCTGCTAGAGAGAAGAAGCAGATCACAATCAAAGGAAAACCCATTAGAATTACAGCTGAATTCTCTACATGAATTCTTCTACATGAAGGCAAGGACAGCATGGAACAGAGTTCTTCAAGTTCTGTATGAAAAGAAATTCCAGCCCACAGTACTATACCCTGCAAAACTCTTTGTCAGTTTTGATGCAGAAGTGAAATACTTCCAAGACAAAGAAGAACTAAAGAATTTCTTGATGACAAAGCCATTATTACACAGGCTCCTGAAAGAGGTTCTAGAGAGAGAACACAATGACCAGAAGTCCACGAATGAGAATGGAAGGAACTCACTAAACAGGACAGACAATTCACACAGGTTACAAAGGAGTAAACAACAGAAGATATATATCATAACAAACATAAGTCAACACATTTCAATTATAACCATCAATGTAAATGGGCTCAATTCACCAATGAAGAGAAATAGACTGGCACAGTGGATTAAGAAACAAAATCCAAAAATATGCTGTGTACAAAAAACACACTTACCAGGAGCCTATACTTTTTTTTTTTTTTTTTTTTTTTTTTTTTTTTTTTTT
>PVKA01033337.1:0-24487 GCA_004027165.1 Ctenomys sociabilis
AAAAAAAAAAAAAAAAAAAAAAAAAAAAAAAAAAAAAAAAAAAAAAAAAAAAAAAATATATATATATATATATATATATATATATATATATATGTACCTTTTATACATTTATTTCACCTTGGATAATGTCAAGTTTCATCTATACTTTAGCATGTGACATGGTTTCTTTTTAAATACTTCTATTTCAAGTACATACCACATTTGCTTTATCCATTCATATGTCAGAGACATACAGACTGCTTTCATCTCTTGATCCTCTGGATGGATCAGCAGTACATATTGGGGTGCCAACATGTATTCAAAACTCTGCCTTCAGGGCCAGGGCTCAGTAGAATGAGCGCTTGGCTGGCAAGCGCAAGGACCTGAGTTCAATCCCCAGTTGGGGGGGAGGAGAGACAAAAAAATTTGCCTTCATATCTTTTTTTTTTTTGGATATATACCAAAAAGTGAGATTGATGATCCTATGGTATTTCTGTCTTGAGGCTTGTTCTTATTGTTGTGTACAGTGACCACATCTTACAATATCATAGGCAATGACAAAGTTTCTTTGAAAGAGCACATCTTTGGCCGATTTTTAGGGTTTTTTTTTTTTTTTTTTTTTTTTTTTTTGTTAGGGATTGAACTCAGACTCTGAACTTGCCAGGCAAACACTTATGCTAACTATAGGTTTTAAAAAAGTATTGTATGGACATTATTTGGGACTGTCATGTCAGGCTAACTAAGCTAATGTTACTTATTTTTTGGAGAAGCTTTGGTAGAAACGGCATTTTAAGACTGCCTGGATGAGTCTGGTTTCCTCTGGGTATTAGCTAACTGATTTTAACCAGATTTAATTTCTCTGAGTCTCAAGTTTCATTATCCATAGAACAGTAACGGTAATCGCACCTACTTCATAGAGTTCTTAAGAACGAAGTACCTGGTGCAAATGTGTGCTGCTAGGAAGTTCTATGAAAAGTGAGAGCGCTGCAGTCTTGCCTCGGTCGTGCCTCATTGTGAGAGGTGCGTGTGTGTGCCTGGTGTGCTGAGCGCTAGAGTTTCGGGCGTTTTTAAAAGCAGCCCGGGTTCCCTCCGGTGCGCGTGTGTTGCTGCAGGGTGTCAGGCACCTCCACAGGACAGCGGTGACTGGGCTGTCAGCGGTATGTCTGACACATCCCAAGGCGCAGGGGTGAAAAGCAGGTGCCCCGCACAGCGCGAATGAGACAATTCTGTCTCTACTCTGTTTAGGTAGAGACGTGCGGAGCAGGGGGCAGCGCGGACGGCAGGCCGGTGGCGTGGGGCAGGCAGAAGGTGCTGCACGCGTCGTGGGTCCCACACTCGGGGAGCCGGGCCCCGGCCCGCGCAAGAAGGGCGGCCGTCCCGCACCTCCCCGGGCAGGGCGCGAAGGTTGCGTGCGCGCGTGCGGCAGAAGGGTCGGTCAGCACCTCCGACCGCGAGCCCGGTGCGTGTCGTAGGAGGTGTCGTTACACACTTCCTGTGGGTCTCGCAGACCGCGGCGCGCTTCCGGTGCCGGCTGGAGCCCGGGGTCCGAGCCCCCGCCCCGCGCTCAGCCCCGCCCCGCCCGCGCCCCGCCCCCACCCGCCGCGCTCCAAGCAGGGCGCGCGGAGCCCGGGGCGCACGGAGCGGCGCGCGCCGGTGGCCGAGCCAGGCTGGCGCCCCGCCCCCCGCGCCGTCCGCGCCGCCGTCCACCACCCGCGGGCGCCTTCCCGCTCACTTGCCGCGGGTGCCCGGCCCTTCGGCCGCTGTTCCCTAGTCCTCATCTCCTCGTCCCGCCCCGTCCAGCCCGGGCTGCCTGGCTCCCACAGGCCCCCCGCGCCGCCCGCGTTCCTATGGACAGAAGCACGGACACCTGCAGGTGGGTGAGAACCTGCGGGGTGAGAGCCCGCGCGAGGGGCGGGGACGAGCGCGCCGACGCGGCACCCGGGCGCGGGGCCCCTTTGTGTGGGGGCGGCCTCGCCGTGACCTGGCTGAACCCTCCTTTTGTCTCAGTTGAGGGGAGCGAGGCCGGAGGGAGGGCAGAAGGCGCGCGGCCGGACGACGGCGGCGCTGGGCTGCGGGGTCCGGGCGGAGACCCGGCGGGCGGGCTAGCGGGTGGCGGCGTTGTTCCCCCGGCCGGCCGCCCGGCGTCTCCCGCTGGCGCGCTGCGGGGGTCTGGCTCGCTTGCTTTGGCTCTCGGGTCTGCTGGAGGTGGGAAGGAGGGCGGGAAGGAAGAAGAAAAGATCTGCCCTTCTAGTTTCCAAGTCTGAGGTGGTTCTGGAGAAGGAGAGGCGGCTCAGGGCTTTGCCCGACTTGTTTCCCTGCTCGGGAAGCACCCCAAGGTGCGTGTGGGGCGTGTGTGAAGGAACGTGCATCGCTGCGCTCTCTTATTTATTGTTTCTAACGGAGGAGGGCTTTCTCCAGGAGCCTCCCGCGTTCCCCCACCCCCATCTGAGGCTGCGCACAGTGATTTGTATTTGTTATCAAATGCATCCAGAAACAGGAGTCCCCTGGGTAGAAGGCAGTGGGGCTGACCAACATCTAGAAAATCAAACCAAAGCCAAAAAATGTATTAGATTGCTTTTCTAAGGGTAAAAAGGGACTTCAAGAGAGAAAAATGAAGATAGCTGTAATTCTTACATTTACTTTTTTTTTTCTTGATTTTTGATTGGAAGTTTTGGAGTAAAGTTTTTTGGCCTCTTCCCCCACCCAACACACATTGGGTTAGAATCAGCATGACAGAATATTCTACCTATGAAATGAACAGTCAGGCGAAGCAGGTAATGACAGCTTCCGTGATGGGGCTGAGGGCAGTAAACAAATAATGTAGCTTTCTGTTCATTTACCTATGTAAGATATGAAGTCTTTAACATAATGAGGAAGACCTGACTGTTAGAACTGCCCCTTCGTTATTCCTACTTTATGTTATTGAGTGTGTTTATTCTGTGCCTGAAACCCAAAGATTGGATTGTATACATTGGATACAGTGTTTTGAAGGATACTGTAGGATATTTCTGATTTCTCTAATTAGTTGGATAAATTGCTTGGTGAATAGTTAATATGTATTTGTAGATATTCATATAATAAGTGAAGTTCAGTAAGCATCTAGAAAATAAAATTTTCAAATTCAAAATTTTTATTGTAGATATTTGATTTGTATCCTTGTATGAATCTTAATCTCCAACTCAGTTCTGGAAACTTTGTCCTTTCTCTTCTCCATGTTGACAAACTTTAATGTGACAGTTACCGAGAAATTAAACAAAGATTTTGAGGAGCAAATACAGTTATACAGCAGTTTGGTGTAAGTAGAGGCCTTTTTTTTTTAAAGCAGTATCCAAACATGAAGGAAATTGTGGTGCAAAAATGCTTGTTACTCAAATTTTTATCAAGTAAGATTTAGAAATTTACCAGAGGAAAAAGCGAAGTTCAATGAATTTTTATTGGCAAATTCATTTTTGCTCAGCATTTTAAAAATGCTGATTTTTTTTTTTCTCTTTTTAAATAGTGATTTTTTTTTCTGGGAGAAAAATTTATCATAGATTCGTGCCCCAGTTACATTAGATTGTTATTAGTGTATGATTTTATAAATGTTTGGATTATACTTCTGTGTACTTTTTTAAAATCTAAAATAATATTCATCTAACAGTGATCCAGCAAACAGTTGAGGTGATCATATTTCATTAGCTTCTGCTGTGACTTCCGGTCTAGATTAGGTAAATAAAGTTAAATGCTGCACCGAGGCACCGAGCTGTGTGTGTGGCTCTGGTAGGCTCTGGACTGATGTTTCTTTCCCATTTCTATTGTGAATTGTGCAAAGAGGAAGGCATTGAAATCAGGGCTGGCTATCTCATCAGTGGTGGGAGGGAGTTCTAGAACACTCGTAGGATTTCAGTTCTTCAGCTGGCTGAAGTATTAAAAAAGATAAGCTAACAAGTGAACCACTTGTTTATGTGTTTACATGGCTGTCAGTGGTAATGATAAGATTTAACAAAGAGTCACTGTGTAAACTAAACATTAATTGTTTTGGCAGAGTTGTATTTGTGTTAACAGTTTGGTTAGATCAGTACTGTAGTGTCTGAGGACTGGCTCAAAAATAATAGCAAGTTATTTTGATTTTCACTGGTACTAATTTTTTGCTTATATAATTAATATTTTAATATAAGCAGATATTTCAGAGAATGTTATTTTCAGCTTACTCTCTTTTTGGTAAGTTGGTGTTAAGGAAAGCATGTAAGTTTTCATTTTTATGGTTGAAATTTTTTTCTGCTTTTTACATTTTGAGAAATAAATACTACTTCCAGAAAATGTGAATTTGTATAAAATTGGATTTTAAAATGCAGCTGATACCTACTAATCTTTTTTAAAAATTAAAAGAAAAGCACTAAGATGGTCACAAATTTGATAGGCTTTAAAAAGCTATAGATTTCCTATTTAATTATCAATATTACATCATTAAAGGAAACTTTAGCCAGTTTGTTAACTGAAACTCTCAAATGATTAGTATTCATAACAATGAAATGGAGAGTTGGAAAGTAACAGTTTTAGTTTTTATAATTTGTTTGTAACTTTGAAGTCCTCTGTTGCACACAGGCTTTTGTGGCTTGATGGTGAACAGGTCTGACTGCTCCAGAGGTGTGGACAGTAACCTCTCAATCCAGCCTTTATATCATCTGGTATTGTTTTAGACCAGCACAAGCCCATCGTACTTACTGAAAACACAGAATTCATTCTTGGATTAATATTCTGGTGCCAGATGTATGAGGCTGGCTCTAAAGAAGCTTTTTCTCTTAAATACTGTCAAAAATAGAGAAGCTGAAGATTGGAGAGAAGCCATTTATTTTGAACAGTTTTATTTTATGACAGTTTGTGTTTGTAAAGAAACCTGCTTACAATATTTACTTAAGAGTTCTACCAAAGAAGCCCCATAGGTTTCTTTCCTTTTTTCCCCATTTAAAAAAGTTTTCACAGAGTTTAACTCTTACATGATGCTTCTAGACTTTCATTCTGATTAGTTGATTTATAGATGTTGTTTACCAGCATGATTGGAGAAATCTTTTGCTAGACTGAAATTGCACTCTCCCTGTGCTCTGGTCTGTTTCCTAGGTAACAAATGCCCTGCATAGATTCTGTAATGAGAACTGTGGTTGGCTAGTTACTGTGTAAATTCTGTTGTTTGGTAAAGCTTAGTTTTAAATTTAAATAAAGGTCAAGAAAGCAAAAGTACTGGAAATGCAAATTTGGGGATTTTATTCTATATCCAATACCAACAAAGTTTAATGGGCTTTTCTGGAGAAAGGCAACTTATGCAGCAATATTCAAGTTTGTTTTGCAGTCTTAAACAGTTGGAAAGCTTTTTCACTGTTTCATAGTAGTGATGCTAATAGTTCTGGTGATAGGATATATTTCAGAAACATGTTATCACACTTGCAAGTAATAGAGAAATCAAAGGGCTGTGGTATGGAGACATCAGTAACATCTTTATACTGAAAGGGAAGTAGCATCACAAAAGAAAAATTGAAAAGTAACTTCTAAAAACTTTAAGGTATTAAAATATTTAAAAAACTTATTTTTTTAGCTGAAGTTTTTAAAATTAACTCACAGTTACTTGTCTGGTTTGTTGAAGCAGTAAGTCAGACAACACTTGCCACAATAATGTCTGTCAAAGCGGCTAGCAACAAAAACTCCTGAGCCACATTCATCTGAAGGGCACTCTTGAGGAAGATGACTACTTTTGCCATTTTCATCCACCTTATAGTACTTGAGGACAGCCAACTTCAGCTTCTTTTTCTTATGCTTATTCTTCTTGGGAGTGGTGTAAGACTTCTTCCTTTTCTTAGCACCACCATAGCATCTCAACACAAGATGAAGGGTAGACTCCTTTTGAATATTGTAATTAGACTAGGTATGTCCATCTTCCAGTTGCTTACCAGCACAGATCAGCCTTTGCTGATCAGGAGGAATTCCTTCCTTATCCTGCATCTTGACCTTCACATTCTCTGTAGTGTTGGAGGGTTCACCCTTGAGCCTGATGGTCTTCCCTGTAAGGGTTTTCATGAAAATCTACATCTTGGTGGTGGTTCCACCACAGATGGCAGATCCAAAAAGCTAAAATATTTAAAAACTTTTAACTGGGCATGGTGGTGCATGTCTGTAATGCCAGCAGTTGGGAGGCTGAGGCAGGAGGATTGCTGTGAGTTTAAGACAGCCTGGTCTACAAAGTGAGCTCAAGGTCAGCCTGAACTGCGTAGCGAGACCCTGTCTCAATGGGTAGTGTCTTTTTTTTTTTTTTTTTTTTTTTTTTTGGTGGAACCAGGGATTGAACTCAGGCCCTTGTGCTTGCCAGGGAAGCACTTATTCCACTGAGCCATCTTCCCGGCCCCCTGTCTCAAAAAAGATTTTATCAGTAAAGATTCTTTTGGTTCAAACATTAAAGGAAAATATATGAAATATTTTAATTTCAGAGAAGTATCTAAAGTTGCTTCCATTACTTTTCCTTCCTTGAATACATTGAGTTTTTAAAATTTTGTTTATTATTTTTGAGACAGAGTAGTACAGGCTATGTAGTGCAGGCTGGCCTCAAACTTGCAATCCTGCTGCTCACATGCTGGGGTTACAGGTGTGTGCCACCAGCCTAGCTTCAAGAGAAACATATTTAGTTATTTTGTAGTACTGGGAATTGACACTAAGCTATATCTCTACCCCCTTTTATTTTTAATCTTGACACAGGGCTGCTCTGTGTCACTAAACTGTCCAGGCTGGGCTTGAATTTACAGTCCTTCTTCCTCACCTTCCAGGTGCTGGGACACAAAAGTGCACTACAATGGCAAGCTTAGAGGAAACTTTTTAGTGTGGGATTTGATTCCCATCATTGCCCTGCTCAAAGCACTACGGGCTGGGGCTGGGGATGTAGCTCATTGGCACAGTGCTTGCCTGATAAGCTGGAGGTCCTGATTTCTATTCCCAACACACACATCTCTGACAAATCCCATAGACTTTATGCCTACTCAGGAAGATCTAAGCCCTCTTTGGGGCCTGAAAGTTCTGTATGGTCTGACTAACCTACCTATGGCCCTTTTTCCTGTCTCTGAGATTCTTTGATTCTATAGCCACTTCACATCCACTTGAGAGACTCCCATTCTCAGATGAACAAGATTATAAGATTAGGGCAGGGTAGAAATACAGCAAGGTGAGATAGGCAGTACAGATTTGGGGCTGGTTAACAGGGATACATGGACCACTCTGGCATGTGTGTTGACCAGGAAGTTATTCATTTACCTTTGGTTAACTTTCACTTCAGGCACAGGACACATCTTGGCTGGGTGCTTTTTTTGGTTTTCCTCAAAGCTGACACTACCATAAACTTTTCTGACCGTTTCTAATTGCAAATATTGAGTCCTTTCTTTTGGGGGGGGGGGCAGAACAGGGGATTGAACTCAGGCCCTTGCACTTGCCAGGGAAGCACTTATTCTACTGAGCCATCCAGCCCTGTCCTTTCATTTTTAAATAGACATTTCCCCTTGTAAATATGAGTTTTAGAAGTTTGTTTTGTTTTTTTGAGATGGGGTCTTGTTGCGTGGTTCAGGCTGGGCTTAAACTCACTGTGTAGCCTAGGCTGGCCTCAAACTAATGGTGATCCTTCCTCACATGACATATAAACATGTGCCACCATTTTCAGACTGATTTTTAGGATTTATCATTGCATAACTTAAGGGACTTATGTTATGGAACTCACTATTTCTAGGACAGAGTTAACATTTGTGAGGGGGTGAGGAAGATAGCTCAGTGGCTTAACTGCCTGCCTGGCAAGCACAGGGCCCTGAGTTTGATCCCTTGTAACAAAACATTTGTCAGTTTGTATCTAGCTAGGGTACTTCTTCCCAGCCTGAATTAGTTTGCTATGGTTCTTATAACAAAGTATACTGGGTACCCTAAAGAACAGAATTTTATTTTCTGATAATGGAAAAGCTAGAAGAATGTAATCAAAATTTTGGCAGCATTGGGTTCTGAGGTTTCTTTGGATTATAAGATGCTGTCTCCTCCCTGTGTTTACATGGCCTCTTACTGTGTTCTTATCTCCTCTTAGAACACCTTTATTATAAGGATTAAGGCCTACAATATGACTTCGGAGGCTAAGCCTCCAAAGATAAGTCACTTTTTGATGTGGTAGGGTTAGGATTTGAACAGCTGAGTTTTAGGAGTACACAATTCAGCCCATACAAAAACAGCATATCACTCTAGTCATTCACTGAATGTATGCTTCCTTGCATGTGTGTGACTTAATACAGGATTCATCTTAAATGCCCCCCACATCTTGGAGTTTACACTGAACTACGCTCCTCCTTTTTTAAAATTTTGAGACAACATCTAAGTTGCCCAGGCTGTGGTTGAACTTCTGATCCTCCTGCCTTGGGTTCCCAGAGTGCTTTAATTGCTTGTGTGTGCTGCCACCTGGCCAACAGATTTAAAGGAATGGGTTGAGAGAGGGAGGAAAAAAAGGGGGGGCAGAGAAATATTAAATGGAAAATAAATACAGAATAAATTGTTTTGCTAATTATTTCATAACCACAACAAACTGGTACAGATAATACTCTTTTTAAAAAAGGTTTAAACATTGGGATATTTCCCCAGCAGAGGTGAAGATTTGTCTGGTGTGGGGAAGTTAAGACTGTAATTCTTTTTTTTTTTTTTTTTTTTTGTCTTTTTGAGACAGGGTCTCACTTTGTAGGTCTAGAACTCACAACAATCCTCCTGCCTCAGCCTCCCGAGTGCTGGAATTACAGGCCTGCCCCACCACACCCGGCTAGACTGTAATTCTTATTTTTGGATGGATTGCTGGGTGTGTGGCACAGTCCATGCTTTTAAACACATTTGCATAGAACAGTGTCCAGTTTGCCAAGGTTTTTAAGAAGTACATAAAGTGTTTGGCTTCCTGTGGTAACAGAACCACCAAAATTATTCCCCAGGTTTTAATGCCAGGTGTGCTTATGCTTCTTGATAGGATGGCAGAGTCCAAATATTCTTTTTCTCTGTCACTTGAACAGCAACTTCTCCAGTGTGCTAGTAGCGCCTGCACCATGTCTTTTGCATCTCTCCTGACGTCTGCATTTCTGATCCTTACCTTTTGGTTGTATGTGGCTCCCATGGAGTAAGGGTTTACTGACTGCAGTGGTCTGGGAAGGTGCTGGTGTAGTGCAGTGAGCACCATGAGAGCTGCTGTGACTGCTGAAGCTGTGACACGTCCCGTAGAATGGCACCTCTCTTAGGGCTTTTTGATTCTGTTGGTGATTTGTCACCGAGTGCCAGGGCCAAATAATGGAGCAACTTGATCAACTGTGTGCTAGTAAGAATAAATTGGTGATGGCTCTATACTATTTTTCACACTTTATGGTACTTTTAAAATATTCTTTTAAATGATTTGAAGTAAAAAAGGCTTTATAATTAGAATACTACAAGAGTATCAGTGTGACTTAATTTAGTGGATATGCTAATACTATTATTTTTTATGAGTTTTGAGGACATGATGTTTCTTTTGCTGCTCATTTCAACCATTCCTTTTCTGATGACTCCTGAATCTGATGTCCAATCAGGGCTTCTCTCCTGAAATCCCTATCTTTTATCCAACTACCAGCTGGATAAAATATCTATTTGATATTTTACAAGCATTTCATATTCAGTATGTTCCAGACTTGAGGTAATATATTCCTCTGCAAATCTATGTCTTGCATTCCCCAGCCCAGCCCAGAAATTTAGGAATTTCTGTGACTCCTTTATTTTTCAGTCTGTTTTGTGTACAGTGAAGCCGCTAGATCATCCGGTCCTAGTTCCCCAAGATTTCTCTGTTGTGTCCACCCCATAGGAATCTTACGCTGATGTTATCATTGAAATATTCTTAATTCTACAGTTGAACATATTCAGAATGTAACATAAATCCTTATGATAATGCTTCTGTAACTAGTAGTTGTAAATTCATTAAATCCTTGTACATGGGTTATGTTTCATGTGTCAGACTGATTGTCTGTGGTATTTATATCACAGATAAATACCTATACTTGACTTGTGTTTTCTTTCTTTGAGTATCTTTAAAATAGTTTATTGCAAGGATTGGTGAACTTTTCTAGTGAAAGATTAAATTGTAATTATTTAAAATCTTGCAGGTTGTAGGTCTCAGTCATGATTACTTAGCTGAGCCATTGGGTCACAAAAGCAGCCATAGGGAGTGTGTAAATAACATGGTTGCATTCTAATAAAACTTTGATTTTAGAACCAGATGGTGAGCTGCACTTGGTCTACAAATCATAGTTTACTAGTTGATCTTCTAGTTTGGCTGACTTTATAACTAAAAGCCAGATGAATAGGTCCAGATAAACCAAGGGAGAAACTGTCTAGATAATTTATAAAACTGTGAGCAATAAATTGTTTTAAGCTAGTAGAGTTTGGTAGTTTAACAGTATTAAGCTGAATCAGAATGGATAGTCTTTTATTATTTATTTTATTATAATTATTTGGTACGGGATCTCACTACGCAGCTCAGATTCAGTGATTCTCCTGTCTCAGCCTCTCCAGCATTGGGATTACAGGCGTACACCATCATACCCAGTTTCAGTGGCCAGGATGGCATGGGTCTCAGGACTGGTATAGTATGTGGTGCTGGGATAAAACCCAGGTCCTCACTCTTGCCAGGCAGGCACTTAGACCGCCCAACTACCTCGCAAGCCTCTTTTTTTTTTTTCAATTTTAGTAGTGAGACCCTGAACACTCTACAGAGTGTTCAGGGTCTCACTACTAGATTGGACTCATAGTGATCCTCCTGTTTACAGCCTCCCAAGAGCTGGGATTACAAGTGCGCACCACCATGCCCAGTCTCAATTGCTGTCTCAGTGCACACTGGGGATGGGGCCAGCATGGCAGGCCCAGGGATCCAACCCCCAGCCCCTGCACCTGCTTGCAGGCGCTTCAATCCACTGAGGTATTTGGTCAGCCCTTAGATTTTATTATTTTGACCCAGTGGAATACAGTTGAGCGATGAGGATGACTACTACAGCTGTATATAGTAGTATGCGTGGATCTCATGTTGAACTGAAAAGCCAGACACAGAAGAGCTCATACAGTATGCCTCCATATGTGTAAAGTCCTCAAATGAGCATAATCCATCTGTTCTGTTAGCAGTCAGAATAGTGACTATGGGTGGGGAGGAGTGACAAGAAAGGAGAAAGCAGGGGCTTCTGGAGTCTTGGGCAGTGTTCTGTTTCTTGATCTTGTCACTGATTACATAAGTGTGTTCTGTATATAAAGTTGTGAAATAGCAGCAAGATGTTCACTTATTATTTCTACGCTCTTCAGATTGTGTTTCAACATAAAGAAAAAAAATATTGCTTTTATTTAGCCTCTTCTATGATGTTTTCTGAGGGTGGCCTGTCTTAGGTCTCACTCCTTTTCCCCATGGAGGAGGCCTCTTTGATTTGTTTGGTTTCTGATCCCAAGTTTCTTTCCCAAGGCCTCTGTAGTCTTCATGGTCTTGTGGTCTCCACCAGAAACCTGAGAAGCTCTAGTGGTTGGGGTGTGTGTGTGTGTTACCAGAGATTGAACTCAGGACCTTACAAAAGCGCTTATTCTACTGAGTTATCTCCCTGGCTGGTTGTTCTTGATACAATTTCTTTTCAATAAGGACCTCTCTTTTTGGGTGTCATTTTTGAAAATGACCACTGCAGCTGTATATAGTAGTATGTATGGATCTCATATTGAACTGAAGAAGCCAGACACAGAAGAATGCATACTATATGCCTGACTGCCCTGTAGACCCATCTCTTAAAAAAAAAAAAAATCACTGATGTGCCAAAAATCTGAACAGGTAGTGAAGATTTCTGTGAAATTTAAACTGAAACTATTCCTATTTTACCTTCAAAGCAGCATTTTAAAGAATGTTGTTTTTGAAGGATAAGCATCATTTTGATGGCTTATGCTTATATTTTCCTTTCATGTACAATCGCAGAATATAAATATATTCAGTAAAAAGTATGTTTTTATAAGAGTATTCTGCCTATAAATATATTTTGCTTATGACCATATTTGGTATGTGAATTTCTTCTTGATATGTGTATATTCTTAAATTGATTTTTTGCCAATTGGCTAGCTTTTTCCTGGCAGTAAAGTCTTACCATAGATTATATTTCCTGTGTACACTAAGATAGAAATTTTATTTTCCCATCAATGAAGCAGTTGGTTAAAAACTTTAGGTTTTATCCAGTTAAAAATATTTTAATGTCAAAGCTCATTGTAGAAACCTTAAATACCTTTTTAGTGTATTTCCTTTTTTTTTTTTTTTGATACCAGGGTTTGAACTCAAGACTTTATGCTTACCAGACAGGCACTTAAACTGCTGAGCTGTATCCCCAGCCACTTCTATTTCCTGTTAAACATCCAAATAGACATTTTATTTAATTGTGTTTCTCAGGCATTACAAACCTAAGATATAAGCTTTGCCTTATACATTATGTAATTAGCAACAGTATTTTTGTAATCAAGTTTGTATATTGTAGTTTTATATAATGTTTTTGAAAAGATACACTGATAAAAAGGCCAGTTTGGCTATGGAAAAACATTGGTTTTAGAAAACAAAATTGGGGCTAAGGGCTCAAAAGTACCAAAATAAATTAATAAACTAAAGAAAAGAACCATTTGTAGGAAATATTACACCAATTTGAAAGAGTTGACATCTTTAAGACATTGTATTCATTTATATGATTTACAGATCTTGTAAAATTCTAGTGATAAAAAACAATTTATAGAAATGTTCAAACTTTGGTAAATACAAAACACTGGCAATTTAAAAACTTGAGGGGTACATTACTAAAGATTGAACCCTGGGGCCTGGGGAGATGGCTCAGTGGAATAAGTACTTCCCTGGCAAGCACAAGGGCCTAAGTTCGAACCCCGGTTCCGTCAAAAAAAAAAAAGATTGAACCCTGGACCTTGCTTTAAGATGCTATTTTTTTCTTTTTGAGGTTTCTGAGCTTAAACTTGCAGTCTTTTCTCAGTCTCCTAAGGCATTGAAACAAATATTGTCAAATTAACATAATAAAGCCGGGCATGGTGGCGCAGGCTTGTAATCCTAACACTCGAGAGGCTGAGGCAGGAGGATTGTTGTGAGTTCGAGACCAGCCTGAGCTACAAAGTGAGCTTAAGGCCAGCCTGAACTGCATAGTGAGACCCTGTCTCAAAAGACAAAAAAAATTAACATAATATAAAATGAAATAATACCCATTGCTAGTGAAAAGTGGCAGGGGAGGAGTTACTCTCATATATATTGCTGATAGGAAGATATATTTTTTCTTTTAAAATTTTGAAGTATAATGTACTTACAGTTAATATATCAATGTGTACAGTTGATTGATATTTACTAATTGAATGTATGTGACTAGCATTCAGATCAGTAAGTGGGATATTGACACAGCTGTGTTCCTTCCAATGTCTGACACATTGGAATAAGTAATAAGAACCCTGGCTTTTTACTGAATCTTGGGGTATGCATGTCCAGCTGTAGTAAATAATGTCATTGTCCAAGTCATATTAATTTGTACTTCTACCACTAGTGAGTTAAGTGTTACAGTTGTTCAGCTGTCTCATGATTATCCTTTTGAAAAGCAACTTGACAGAATGTTTTAGCAGCCTTAAGTATATTCATATCAATTTAGTAATTCTACAAATTCAAAACAGGAAAATATATGGATAAGAAAATATTCAATGAAGCAGGCTGAATCTGGCCTGCTGCAACCCAAAACCATTTGTTGTTTGTGGCAGCTTTGTGCTACAATGGCAGACTTGGGTAGTTAATATGGTAAAAGACTGGGTATAACCAGTATGTCCATTGGTAGGGGAATTATAAGATAAATTGTTGGTGCATTTGGATATAACCAGGTGATTAACAGTGGTGATTATAGAGATTATTCTCCCTGAAAACTCTTGTGAGCAGTTCATGTACTAGGTGCTTTTCTACGTGCTGAGAAATCAGCAAAGACAAAAATGTCTGCTCTTACACTTTATTTTGGGTAAAGAAGTTATAGACAAGATAAAAATGTAACATATAAGGGATAAATGATGAGAAAGAAAAACAAAAGAGGGATAAGGAGGTAGTTACTAAGAATGATCTAAGAAAGTAACTTTTGAGTAAAGTTTTAAAGTAACTGAAAAAACTGTTCTAGCACTTGGGAGGCTGAGGCAAGAGGATCACCCATTTGAGGCCAGCCTGAGCTACCTGGTGTTTTGAAGGCCAGCCTAGATTACATAGCGAAACCCTGCCTCAAAAAAACAAAAATAAATAAAGTGAGAACACTTGACAGTGAAGAATCTTGAACATTTGAGGCATAAGTAAAAAGTACAAATGGCCAGTTGGAAATGTGCTGATGTGCTCTAGAAATGAGGTAAGGGGCTGCAGTACAGTGAAGGTCAAGGAGAGTAGGAGGCCAGATGATAATTGGTGGTTGTTGGTGAGGAGGACAGACCATGTAGAACTTTGTAGCAAAATACAAAATTTCTGTAACAGTATAAATTTTTCAAGTAGGAGGGCTGGGGATATAGCTCAGTGGTAGAGCACTTGCCTACCATGTGCAAAGCCCTGGGTTCAATTAAGAAGATAGAAGAAAAAGAATAACATGTCTTCTAGCTTTCCTCCCTCCGTAATCATGACAATTACTTAAAGCTATGCATAAGGTTAAGACTACAAGTAAGTAACTCAGAATACTAATAATGTGGGCTGGGAAGATAGCTCGGTGGTCTAAGCACCTACCTGCCAAGCGCAAGGTCCCAAGTTCAATCCCTCGGACCACATGCTGTGCCAGCCCTGAAATCCTGAGGGCATCATGCCCAGCCACAAAAAAACGGGCATGGTTTTGTCCTGTACTTCTGGCTCTGGGGAGGCTGAGACAGGAGAATCATTATGAGTCCAAGTTTTGGAGTGAGACCCTGTACCAAATCATTCAATCCCAAAACATTAACAGTGTTAATGTACAACTATTATGAATTTTGCAATTTTTTCTTTTTTGCTATGTTTTCCCCAATGTGACATGATTAAAAAAAACCCTGAAGGATTTTATATATTTGTATCTTTGAAAACCTTAAAAGTAAAGTACTTAAAAATTTTTATAATTTATTTATTTATTTGGTATAGGGTCTTGCTTTGCAGCTCAGACTCATAGTGATCCTCCTGTCTCAGCCCCGCCCCCCCAACACTGGGATTAGAGGCATGTACACCACAATGGGTTTTGGGGCACCGTGGCGCAAGTTTGGGGTCCAGAATCTGAGATCAAACCCAGTTCCTTGCACTTGCTTGTCAGGTACTAGAACGATCTCCCCAGCCAAAATCAAGTACTTTAGATGTAATCGAGTCATGTTGATCAGTACAATATTTAAAGCCAACTAAGGAGTTGAGTTTTTATTTATTAAACTTATTTTCTAACTGAAGGAATGGTAGAGGTTGTCTATTTTAATCTCCACGTTTTATAGGTGAAGAAATGATGCGGAGAAGTAGAGTAATGTGGGCTTCCAGATCTTTTTTTTTTGGCGGCACTGGGGATTGAACTCAGGTCCTTATATTTGCCAGGGAAACGTTTATTGTACTGAGCCATCTCCCTGGCCCCAAGTTCCAGATCTTTTTGAAAGGTGTTTTTATATTCTATCAACATTGAACTTAAGCTTTTTGGCACTTGAGTGACTTTTGTGATTAATAATTTACCTGATCTTTATCATAAAAATAAAACCCATGGAAATGAATCTAAATCTGTTTTATGCATAGCTTTCAAGTATCTAAACCACTGCACAATTCTGGTATAAATAATGAGGGTTTTGGGGGGCCTGGTATGCTCATTAAGAACAGATTTTACAATCAGAGTACCCGGATATAAATTTTGTTTCTGGTCCTTACTAAAGCTTGTTTTCTGGTCCTTGTAAGTACTTGACATCAATACTTTTGTTTCCACATTTATAAAATAGAGATGATGCAGTATTATATATGACTTATAGATTTGTTTTGAGAATTAAGTGAATTAATGTGGGTACTATGCCAGCCACATAGGATAATTATTGAAATTTAAATATTTAAAAGAGCAAGTATTTGAATGCTGTATAGCAGAGAAAATTAAGTTCAACAAATCTGAAATTGTATGATTTAAAGGGTGTCTCGTTGACTCATAGGTGGCCCATAGTTATTTATTAAGAACATTTTTAGACTAATCATTTTAATTTGCATAGTGGTTTCAAGTAATGTGCTATTGTATCATGTACATAGCCAGCCCTAGGTAAATAGCCTGAGTGGTAATGTGATGAAATGTGGGCCAGGATGAATGGAAGAATGCCAGTCACCATGTCCAGGCAGCTCTGGGAAGAGTGCTTGTGTACTGGAACAGGCAGGAACTTTGGTTTGTGAGTAAGTAGGTCAGGGCGGTAGAGAGTTTGATTTAAATAGATATGGAGTGGTGAAGGGGAATCAAGTAGAGAAGGATAAATGAGGATATAACCCTTACCTCTCAAATACGCATTCCAAATTCTGGTGTTTGACAGTCACCTAACCTCAGAGAGGCAGAGAGCACTGAACTCAGAATGCCTATAATTTAGAATTATTTTTTAAAAATAAAATGCATTCTTTTTTTACATAGGTGGTAAAGTGCTAAAATTGGAGGTACAGGGAAAATGAAATTTAATTTGTAGAGTGGTATAACAGACAGTTTGTGGAAACAGTAGTTGATTTTTCTTGATGGTAGTTAAGAATAACTTTATATGGGTAGTATATCCCTAATGTATTTGTGACTACTTTGGGATTGCAAAAAATTCTGTTATGTTTTACTGGAAAAAATCTGGAATCTTTTTGCAATGCTGATTTTATTTTCTTTAGTACTTAACCTTTAAACTATTTATTTGTTCAACCTTTTTTTTTGTTTGTTTTTTATAAACATAGCTATATAAATGCAGGTACAATTCTGCATGTTTGGCCACTCAAGCTTAATAAAGAACGTTTTGCTTTCTTTGTGGAACTGTGGTTTGTAACATAAAATTTCTGTGGGCATATTAATTCTGAATAAAACCTTAGACTGTGCATAAGTAGAAAGGTGGTGGTTTTGGTAGTGACTTTCTAACAGGTCTCAGATACTTACATACTCTGTGGTTATTGCTGTTATAGCAATTGTGGTATTTAGTTGAACCTGGACACTTGGAGTTGTCTTTATCTTTTATAAGAATAGGCCTCTGAAAGTTTTTTTTTTTTTTAAGTGTAATTCAATATTTATGACTTAGTTATTAGTTAAGCTGATGACATTCAGGAACCTTGTGGATGGAAGAAAGGAAGCCATACATTTCCAGAGACCCTTGTGAAGCATGAAGCCATGATACAAAATTAATTTTACTTTTCTAACTTTTCTGTTAAGCCAGGCTCAGGTCCAAGAAGTTGGCTATGACTTGGATTCTCCCATAGCACCTTTGCCACCTACTTTCAGGGTTTCATACCTCTGATGCACGTAAGAATACTCAGGAAAGTTGTGTGGGTTTTTTTTTTTTTTTTTTTGTCTTTTTGAGACAGGGTCTCACTTTGTAGCTCAGGCTGGTCTCGAACTCACAACAATCCTCCTGCCTCAGCCTCCCGAGTGCTGGGATTACAGGCATGCGCCACCACGCCCAGCTGTTGTGTGGGTTTTAAAAAACGACTATGATTGAAAATTTTAGTTTGATTCTTTTGACTGGAAAGTTTTGGTCCGATTGTAAAGGTGCAGCATTAGCATCACAGCGACTGGGATATCTTTCATACTTCCTGTACCTATGAAATTAAAATGTGACCCAGAGATACTATAACTTTGTATCTTTTAGCTTTATTTGGTAATTCTTCTTCCGTCTACAGGGTCTCACTACACAGATTTGACACCTAATGATTCTTGTATTTTCAGCCTCCCAAGCACTGGGTTTACAGGGGTGCCATCACACCCAAGTCTCAATGGCCTTCTTAGCACACCCTGGGGCGGAGTGAGCACAGCAGGTGGGGTATCAAACCCAGCCACTTCGCTCTGCCTAAGCAGGCACTTTAGTCAGCTGAGCTATCTAGCTGGCCCCTATTTGGCAAATTCTTTGTTATGTTTTTTGTGTGTAAGACTTTTTCTTCCTCATTGCCTTTTGAGAATGTGTGTAACCCAGGTGTTACTCTTCACTGGTTGCTGGGACAAATACCCAACATTCAAATTAGGGAAGGAAAGGTTTATTTAGCTTACAGTTACAGCAGGTTTCAGTCCATATTCAGCTGGCTCCAAAGCAGAGCAGCATAAGGCAGAGGGCAACCTTTCATAGCAGTGGCAAAGAGCAAGAGCACAGAAGGAGAGGTAGCAGCAGCTCCAGCAGCTGGCTTCTCTTCCCACCTTACATTGTAATGCAAATTACCTGCCCCAGGGCAGGTGCAGAAGCCACCCCACAACTGCATGAGGCTTTGGGAAGACACCTACCTATATACAGACCATAACACCAGGCTGGCCTAAACTCAGATTCTCCTGTCAGTGTCCTGAGTGCTATTACAGGCATGCATCACAACTGGCTTCCCTCTTGAGTAGCGCTTAGCTGTCTTAGCTTTCTTTTTAGAAAATGTATATTTGCATATATAATATGCAGTTTTCTGTAAATTTAGGAAATGTGTATAGTTTTCTGATGCATTATGCTAATAGTCTTTTTTGTATTTACATTTTAGCATATGGCTTTTCTTTGAAGAATATAAACGTTGAAGATTTCAATAAACCAATAGAAATTAGTACAATTATCTTAGCTATCTTGTTTGTGTGTATATAGATATTTTTCCTTTTCTCCTTTTCCTCAGCCCAGTTTGCTCAACATTTTTTTTTCCCACCAACTTTGCATACTTTTATCTGGTAATCTGAACGATTACTTTGAAGATAACAATATATATATCATAATAATCATTGTTGATTTCCTATCTTTTTTTCTGGTCTGAGGAATTGAATTTAAGGCCTTGTATTTTCCAGGTAGGTAGCGTGTATCTTGCTAAATGATCTTCCCATCCCTCCTACCATCTTGTTTTGAAATTCTATATTGTTTTTAATTTTTTTTTTAATTATTGTCTTTAAAGTGAAAAGAAAACAAGCATTTGGAGACTGGGCTTTCTGGGCTTTGGGGGGAAATCTTAACCTTTAAGGGAGAAGAGATTAACATGGTAAATTTTGAGCACCAGAAATCCATTTAATTTTTTTCTGATAAATATACTTGTAGTGTGTACATGGTTAAATTATTCTTCTCCATAGTAGGTTATGAAAAAATAGTTTCTCACTTCTGGTATATTCACAAGGGCTGTCTAGCAAGGAAAGATTTAAAAGCTTAAATTCTTATTCTCATTCCTAAGGGAATAAAGAGGGAGAATTCATTATGTCAAACATTACAAATAAGCATGTATTAAAACAGCTACATATGATGATGGCATATTGTCAGAACACCCAAGAAAAGATAATTTGCATAGATGTGATTATTCAGTGGGGCTTTACTTTATAAGAAACATTCCAGTATTTAATTGAGCCCTTTTATGCACACTGCTTTGCTTCAGTGGAATGCATTTGCGACCTGCATATGGATGTAAGAGTGGTTAAAATCCATTCCAGCCTAGCTGGAAGGTGAAACAACAGCTGTCATAAAAATATACATTATTAAACATGGCAGAATTGGTTCTGAAATCAAGTTTTCTGCTCACTGGCCTGTATATTAAAACTGATAGTTTAATTTTTCTAATAAGATTTTTATAAAGATTATACGGCTATGATGGCCATTAGTGAAACTGTATAGTTCAATTACAAATTTTCTACTTTTGTAGACCATTCACATAAAGTGTACTTTTGTAAAATAAGCAAATATAGCCTTCATTTATACTCATTACAGAAAGAAAATTATTTAGTGATTTATTTATTTATTTATTTTGGTACTGGGAATTAAACTGAGGCACCTTGTGCTTGCCAGACAGGCAGTTGTGCCACTGAGCTATATCCCTGGCCTCATCTGGTGATTTTAAAAGGTTCAGAAAGAAATGTTTCAACAAATATCTATTTATTAAAATGCCTAGAAAGATAATATGCTATAAAAGGTTTTTCTTTTCTTTTTAGTAGGATACATTTGTTTAGTGTCTTCTCTGTCAGCAGAATAGTGTGTGGGAAAGTTTTATCATATATAAAGTTTCAGATGAGCCTTGAACTGATTGCTTCTGGATGTGCCTTCCTGAAACATTTAAAATGAACTTGGTTGTAAGAAACCAATGGTCAGATTCATTCTTAATGAGGAAATTCTAAAGGTCCATGCCAGTGAGGAAATATTGAAGGTTCAGTCAGGGACAAGAAAAGAAGGTCTGTTATTACTGTTGTTCCGGAGGTGCCATCAGAGTAGTAAGATAAGACAAGAAAAGGGATACACATGTTGGAAAGGAAGCCAGACGTTGATCACCATTTGTAGGAATAGTGATGAAAGAGAAGAAAAAGAACATTCCTGAGAATAAGATGAAAATTTGAAGTGGGAGGAAAGGAGGTTGAAAATTTTCCTTTTGGATGCCCTTTATATTTGGGGTGAGTAAAGGTTTTCTGAACAAAGTGAAAGAGCTGAGGGTGAAATTAGGCAACTGTGAAGAATGGGAAGGAAAGATTTGGGGCACTTGCTGTGCTCAAACTTATGTGGATTGGCACCAAGAGCTCGACTGAGGGTGAATTAATGTGAAGGCATGGGATCAGACAAGAGTGGTTTGTTCCTGAGTCTGGGTGGCTCCTAGACTCTCTGAACAGAAGTGGTAGATTACCTCATGAGCAACTTGGTAACCACCTGAGTGGTTAAAGAATTGGTTCAAACATTTCCACAGAAATTTGACCTAACATCCAGTATTTGGCTGCATGAGACCTTGAAGTTGGATACTCTGTAGTATTAATTACAAATAAGGTAAGAGAGAAATAAAAGGTAGGATTATTTGGGAGAATCCTGAGTGATATTTCTTTGGAGGATCTGTCTGTCAGCAGGATGTCTCTGATATGTACAAATTAGCTTAGATGAAAATTTCTAATTTTAGGGTTATTGTAGGATTAACTAAATCAGATGTCATAGTAGGTCTGAACTGTTTGCCCTGAGTGTCTTGCATATAGTAAATTCTTTGTAGATACATCCTTTTAAAGCAAAAGCAAGACATGTACCCATTTCTTGAAAAATTTTCTGTTGGGTACCCTTTATAATGGTTTTCTGAGATATCTTTTTCTGTGATATCATTTAAAGTCTTGTTTTAAGTTTTCAGCATTTTTACACTTTATCTTTGCAGTGTATTAGCCCCTGTGCTGTCAGATCTCTTGAAAAACCTGCGTTTCAGTCTATTGTTGCCCATTCCTGTTTCTGCCCTTTTCACAAAATCGCAGATAAATGGCTTACATTGTTGTTTATTATTTTATTAAATCTCTAATTCGGCTGCTTCTCCCATTCATCTATTCAGAGTTTCCATATAGGTGAACATAGCTAAGTAAACTATGAGGTGACAATTGAGGAATACAATTCAAGTGTTGGGACTGCCAGGTAGATGTGGAAAGGTTTGCTAATTTTTATAGGTTGATCTGGGAGGACCTTTTTTTAAATAAGGGGACAATTAAGGAGTAAATTACATAATTATCTGGGGAGAAGACCATTCCAAATCACCAATGAAAAAATCCTTGAAATAGGTACAATGTTGGCATGTTTGAGGAACAGCAAGGAAGATTTTGCAGTAAAAAGTAATTCAGCAGGTATGATGCCAGAGGAGGAAGTGGGTAAATGTGCTATGAACATGTCTATATTGTTTTCTGCTTGCTTCTGTTTCTTCTGTGAGAATGAGAATACAAGAGAAGGATGCTCATTTAGGAAAGTGCTAGAGTGAATATGGATTAGAACCAAGTATGATATGTAGGCCAACGACACTAGTATCAGCTGATAATGTTAGAAATGCAAATTTTGAGAGTCCATCCTACATCTACTGAAATAGAACTTGTGGTAAGAGCACAGTTTTGTATGCAATTTTGTTTCTTTGTTAATTTTTTGCTCAGTCCATCTATTTGTGTTCGTGAGATACTGAGGTTCCCCACTATAATTGTATTGATGTTTTTCTGATCTTTTTTGTCCATTGATGTTTGCTTTATTTATTTATTTATTGGCAGAACTGGGGCTTGAACTCAGGCCCTTTCACTTGCCAGGGAAGCATTGATGTTTGCTTTATGAAATTGGGTATACCGTGGTTTGGTGTATATATAATTGTTATCTCCTCCTGTTGGATGGTTCTACTAACCAATATGTGATGTTTTTTGTCTCTTTTTGATCAGCTTTGAGTTAAAGCTCACTTTGTCTAAGAATAGAATAGGATAGCTGCTTCCGCTCGTTTTTGGATTTCCATCATGATAAATGTTGTTTTTTATACTTTGGTCTTTAGGTCTTTAGCCTGTGATCTTTAAGGCTTTTTGTGTTTAGATGTTTTTCATAGATATTGTCCCAACATACAATATTTGGCTGTATAAGACCTTGAAGTTGTGTAACGTTAATTACAAATAAGGTAAGAGAGAAATAAAAAGTAGAATTATCTGGGAGAAGCCTGAGTGATACTTCTTTGGAGGACCTGTCAGTAGGATGTCTACGATATGTATAAATATATGATCATTTTGATAGTCTGTGTCTTTTGATTGGAAAATTCAGTCCATTCACATTAATAATATAATTGATAAGTATTGACTTATTTCTGTCATTGTATTATTATTATGATTATTATTATTATTTTTTGGCAGAACCAGGGATTGAACTCAGGTCCTTGACTTGCCAGGCAAGCGTTTATTCTACTGAGTTATCTCCCCTGCCCCTGTCATTGTATTATTTACTTGTTGCTGTTTTGCTTTCTTTTCCTTCTACTTACTTAATAGCCCTTCTCGATGAATTCATTGTGTTAGACCTCTTGGCATTATTAGTTTCATTGCCTCCTTCTAGGATTTCATTGAGAATTTTTTGGAGTGATTTCCTGGTCATGAATTATTTTAGGTGCTCTTTATCATTGAGATATCTTTCACTAATTTTGAAAGATAGTTTTGCAGTATATATCAAAGTTGGAAGCTTCATTCCAAGCTCTACTTGCCTTTAAGTTTGTGTTGAGAAGACTATTGTAATTTTGATGGATTTTCCTTTATAGAAGAGTCCTTGCTTTGCTTTAATAGCCTTCAAGATTCTGTTCTTGTATTGGATTTCTGGTATTTTAATTATTATATGGCATGCAGTGATTTTCTTTCCTTTTTATCATGGCTATTTAGGGTTCTGCATGCCTCACTTATCTGTATGTTAAATTCTTTTTCTTTGTGTGGAAAGTTTTCTTGTCTCTGTAAACAGGTTTTTTTATGCTCTTTGTGCTATCTTTTTTTTTTTTTTTTTTTTTTTTTGGTCTTTTTGAGACAGAGTCTTGCTATGCAGTTCAAGCTAGCCTTCAGCTCACTTTGTAGCCCAGGTTGGTTTTGAACTTCAATGACCCTCTTGCCCCAGCCTCCCAAGGGCTGGGATTACAGGTATGTGTCACTGTGCCTGGCTTCAATTAGATGTTATTGGTACATTTATATTTACATAATGACTATGTTCATCACAGAGAATTTGTACCTGTGATATAACTTGGTTACCCTCCATTTCCCTACATTTCCTTCAACCCCTCTTTCCCCTCAATACAAAGGCTTTGTTGCCATGTTTTCCTCTTTCTCTCTCTACCTCTCTCTCTTTACTTTTTTCTTCTTTCCCCCTTCCTTCTCCCTTCTTCCCCTTTGAATTTCACAGTACCAGTTGGCATTTTGGTTCTTATTTACACTCTCAATTTATCATACCAAAGAAACAATGCAGTATTTATACATATGTCTGATTTGTTTCACTTAAGATATGGACTAGTGTGCATCCATGTTCCTACAAATGTCTTGAACATATTCTTTATGGCAGAGCAATACTTAATTGTATAAAAAAAAAATCCACATCTTTATCCATTCACCAGCTGATGGGCACTTGGGTTATTTCCAAGATTTGGCTGTTATAAACTGTGGCTATAAATATAGTGTGTATATTTCACTGTTATCTTTTAATTCTTTTCGAAAGGTAGTTTTATCTTCTCAATTCTTACAAATTATAATCACTCTTATGTTAGTCTTCTTGGAGTTATCTAGCAGTGTTTGGAGGCATTTTTCATATTCTCCTTTCCCCTTGTATGCAGATTACCTACTGTAGGGCAGGTATAGCATTCACCCATAATCCCAGCATTAGATCATGAATTAATCACAAACTCTAGAAGTTGCCCCAGTGACTGCCTGAGGCTTTGGGGGAACAACTAGACACAAACAATAGCATTCTGCTCCTGGCCTCCCAAAGTCTCATGTCTATCCCTTTATGCAAAAGGCATTTCAGTCCATCTCTAAGAGTTGCCAGAGTCCTAACAGTTTCAGCATTGCTGAAAAGTCCAATTCCCAAGTGTTCTCCAAGATCTAAAGCAAAC
>PVKA01033338.1:0-24482 GCA_004027165.1 Ctenomys sociabilis
CAGGTCCACTCCACATAGCGCAGAGGGTGGACTAAAGCGTCTGCAAGCAGAGCTGGGGCCGGGGTTGGATTCCCAGGTCCACTCCACATAGCGCAGAGGGTGGACTAAAGCATCTGCAAGCAGGAGCTGGGGCCAGGGTTGGATTCCCAGGTCTACTGTGCTGGACCCACCCCGGGGCACACTGAGATGGCAATTGAGACTGGGTGTGGTGGTGTGCACCTGTAGTCCCAGCCCTTGGGAAGCTGTAAGCAGGTGGATCACTATGATTCTGATCTAGTAGTAAGACCCTGAACACTCTGTAGACCCTTCCTTAAAATAAAATAAAAAAAAAAGTATGACCACTAAAGACATTTAACATGAAAGTGTAATTGAAGTAACAAGAAAGCACTAAAATCTGGGATAATATCAAACACGCAATAGAGAAGAAAAAACTACTGGAAGAGGAAGAGCAACAAAGAACAAAAGCAGTGGACAGAAAAGTTACAAAATTACAGATATTAATGCCATTGTGGAAAAAATTTGCTTAATTTTTATAATCAAAACCACTTTGTACTGTAGTAAGCATAAGTTGCAGTTATGCTGACTACTGTGTGGGGTTTATTTTAATCATTTACTAATTCTGGGGCTTTTCCTAAGTTTCTTAGTCTCTCTGTCCTAGTTTTTTCATCTTTTAAAAGGGATACAGGGGCCCAGGGAGATGGTTCTGTGGAATAAGCGATTCCCTGGCAAGCACGAAGGCCTGAGTTCAATCCCTGGTTCCACCAAAAAAAAAAAAAAAAGAATAAAGGAGGCGGATATGGGAGAAGAAAATTGTTTATTAAATATTTATTCTCTTTTAGGCACAGTGCAGATGATGTTCTGATGCAGTTTGAATTGTGTTTCATTTATTAAATAAAAATACCATAGTATATGTGGGTAGAGAAAAATGAGACAATACTTGTATTGTGAGGGAGCAAATGAGAGACAGAGAGGAGAGAGGGAGAGAGAGAGAGGGAGAGAGGGAGGAGAGAGAGGGAGAGAGGGAGGAGCGTGACCCATGGCTGTGGCACGACCGCGTGTCTCCCGTGTTATGTGGAGTCCACCTTCCAGGTGCCCCACGGGAGGTTGCTGTGGGGAGGTGCTCGGGCCTGGTGACTGAAGTCATCCCCTTGGCAAGCAGGCTCCGGAGCCCAACCCTTCTCCAGGCAGCGAGCCTGCCTTCATTCGGGCATCCAGGCTTCAGAATGGTGAAAAACAAGTTCCTGTGTTTTATAAATTGCGGGTTAATGGCATTTTGTGATAGCAGCCCGAGTGGACTAAGAAGACCCTGTTCTGCAACAGCTGTTGCCAACCTTCCGATAAACATCTTTTTCTGACTTCTGAACCTGTGTGTGTGTGTGTAGGTAAAAGTTGTATAAATATGTAATATTTAAAATCTTATAAGTGTGTATTGATTTTGCCTGTTTTAAAATTTGAAAATAATGCCTTCCACTGCTGTTTCATTAGGTGGTGAGAATTCAGGCAGACATAATGGGAATTAAATGAAAGCGTAATCCTCCCATCAGAAATTGGGGCAACACCATGTGCATCTCTGGAGCTTATGGCTGGCTTCTTGGGGAGCTCAGGCAGCAAAAAGAGGTAATGAATGCCCCCTTTTCACCTTGAAGAGTGGTAGTGAGGTGGTGGCGGGTGGAAAAGGACAGACCCAGGGTTTTGGGACTGGCAACGCTTACTATAGAAGCCACTAGAAATAGGTGAAGGTCAAGTGTTTGTCACAGGGTCAGTGGAGAATGAAGTGAAAGAGAATGTGACGTTCTCTGAGCTTAGCCTGGTGTTTGCCTCACCCCACACAGAGATGTGTTGTGAGAAGACACGTCCTCCTGCATTCCCAGGTCCTGAAACTGATTGGACCTGATTCTTTTTCCCAGGAGCATGTGCCTTTTCGCCCCTAACAGAGCAATGGCTTATAACGCATGGGTGTTCCCAGCCACATTCTTAACATGTGAAGAGAACAGATCCACAGCTCACAGCCTACCGTCTGGCCCAGACTGTTCACTCCTGCCTTTTGGCTCTACTTTGATCTCTTGAGGAGCGAGGGATGGACCACTGGAGTGACAAGTTGCACTGGGCCAGGGGCCGTGGTCATGGGAATGTCAGACAGCAGTGCCTTGAACAAAGTCCTCTTCACTTTAGAGAAGACTGTACTTCTTAAAAAATGCTCATGTAGAAAATTTGGAAAACAGAAACGGAAAAAAAAAACCAAACATTGATTCCATCTCTGTAAGTTTTGCATTTATCAGGCCCATGTTTCCTCTGCACGTGTACTTAGATAAAATTAACAAAAAAATGAGAGCCAGCAAACAAAGGCCTTTAGAATTTACCTTTTTCACTTGCCAGAATATGGGAAACATGCTTTCATGTCATTAAATACTGCCTACCATCGTGTTTTCCTTTCCCACTGTATTTTTCAGTGCTGCGCTCTTGTCTCCATTTTGTTTAATACCCATTTTATTGGGTGCAGGTGCAGTGGCAGCAACAGGGACTCAGTTTCCCCTTTTGGATGATGGAGGCTCCTTTCCCCACCCATCTCCACAAAGCCAGTGTGTCGGCTTTGTGGAATTCCCATGACTCTTGCCGGAGAGCACTCACTCCGTGGACGCCTGCTGCTTGCTGAGGGGCGCGTGGTGCATGACTGGAGACGCCTGGCCAAGAGGAGCGAGGAGGGAGGAGCATGCTCCTCCCTCCCCGCTTGATGAGTCACTGGCGCTGAGGGGAAAATCATCTTCCTGGCCCTTCAGCGCCATCTCAGCCCCTGTGCTGGGACACAGCCAGTGTTTTCGGTTTGGTTGCCCCCGGTGTAGCTCTGCTGCAAGATGATTTTGCTGCATGATTCGAAGCAGAAAAACATCTTTTGACAGGCTTGAACCCAGAGTCCACTGAAAAATGAAAAGAGGAGAAAAATGTTGATCACGTATTCTTGTAGCTGAGCTTTCACGCTTGGCCTCCTTGTTGTAATGCCCAGGAAAATTTGCCGAGCAATTAATTATTTCCTTCTTATAGCAGGCTGTAATTGGCCCTTACTCCTAGGAGCTCAAAGCAGAGCTGGGGTGGTGGGGAGAGCACAGGCTTCGCGTTCTCAAGGTGCTGGGTGCAACCCCTGGTACCCTCTTCCTTCCAAGAAGCAGAATTAGTTGACCACAGCAGATTAAGCAACTGAGTTGGTTTGTTAGTATAAAACAAAACTCTTGGCCAGGCATGGTGGCTCACACCTGTAGTCCCAAGCCTTCGAGAGCCTAAGGCAGGAGGATCGCCATGAGTTTGAGATCAGCCTGCATTCCATAGTGGGTTCAAAGGCAGCCTGAGCTATACAGTGAGACTCTGTCTCAGACAGCAACAAAAAATGTGAATAAAAACAGAACAGTCCGCTTCTGTCACTTATCTAAATGTCATATGTGCTTGATGTGGCTCTGTGATTTTTCCAGACGCATGGTCTTTAGGGCCAAGCTGACCATGGCTAGGCCGGGGCTCAGCCCAGCAAGGGTTTCTCCGCGTTTCATAGGCCCATGTCCTTTCCCTCCTCTGCTTGCCCTGCTGTTTCCTGCTCTGTCCCCCCTAGACCCAGTTCTGGGGGTGTCTGAGTTCATGACTTTCGTTTCCCTTTTACTCTTGCTTTTCCTTCCCCATTTCCAGCCTCCTTGGGCCTCTGGCCTTTCTCTCCATGACTCAGCTGTCCACCTCCACTGGCCTGTGGTGGAGGTGACCCCATGCGTCTAGATGTGGGCGGCACTGGGTGCTGGTGCTCTGCAGCCCTAGGAAGACAGCAGTGGTGGTGGTGCCCTTCCTGGTGAGTGCACGTCAAGTTCTTCGACCTGGGTCTCCTGTGCCAAACCTGATTTCTGTCTGAGGCCTAATAATCAGCGCCCTGTCCAAAGAGCCCCAAGGCTGGGAAACAGGAGCACCTCAGAGGCCCCACTGAGAGGCTGGAAAACAGGAGCACCTCAGAGGCCCCAGGCCCGCTACAATGGGCGTGAAATTGCTAGTAGGGCAATAATGTAAACTAGCTCATTAATTGCAAAAAACCATTGCTCACATGTTGAAACAGTATTTTGGATAAATGGGGTTAAATCATATATATTCCTAAAATGAATTTAAAAGAATAAGATGACCACCAGCTATATCTTACCCATGGTTACATTTTAGTCTCTAATGAGACTGAGATTTATTTATTCATTTGGTTTTTGGAGGCAGGGTCTCCCAGTGTGGTTCAGGATGGCCTTGAATTCACTTTGTAGCCTAGGCTGGCCTGATTCTCCTGCCTCTGCCTCCTGAGTGCTGAAATCACAGGCTTGTGTACCACACCTGGCTGTGATACCCAGATTTACAGTGGCCTTAGCCCTTCCTCCGGTTTTGTTCTTGAGCTCTCCTTAGTGTTCTGGATGGGGGAGGCCATCAGATGCTCACTGTGACTGCAGCCTGGGCTGAAGGGTTCCTGTGCTCACACGGTCCTCTCTCTCACTTCCGCTGGAACACTCAGATGGAGTCCAGAGGTGAGCCACAGTGCAGAGATCTGCAAAGAGGTACTGGCTGACCAGCATTTCTCTTTTCTTTTCTCTTCTCTGTCCTTTTCTTTGACATCAGAATGGGAAATGGGAAGAGTAAGGCTGTTAAATGGTGAGTGGTGGCAAAGAGGGGCAGGAGGGAGGCAGTGCAGGCTGTGTGTGGCCCCTCAGGCTGCCTGACAGAAGAAACAAGGAGCAGGGGTGGGTCCTGGGTGGGAGACAGAAGCACTGGTGCCTCCTGCAAGTGTCAGATTGCCCAAATGCCCAAATCCTTGAACTTTTCAGGTTCTGATTTTCTTTTTCCTGGGGGCCCAGCTTCACAAAGATCCTTTTCTTTGAGGCTGGCTTGCCCATTTCTACTTGGGATCCTTCAGATGGGAACATAATCCTGAGTCTTGGACATAGTCCTGAGTCTCAGTTTACCAAGTTCACCACAGCAGTTGTCTTTCTAGTAACCCAACAATCTGAAGAAAGCACTACCTTCCTTTTGGATAATCCTGAGTTCTGAGAAGTTCCCTCTGCTATGCTTTTGCGTTCTAGGCAGATTCTTGCTTCTCTTCACTACTTCCCTCACTTTCTGTTGGCTTCACATGGAATCTTAAATGATTTCAACGCAGCGTTTTAAAACTACCTATGAAAGCACTTCATTGACCATAGCTAAGCCACATAACTTAACATTACTCTTTATGGTGATCAAATTTTTATTTGCTGTTGTGTACACTAAGAGGAGGATGATCCCTTAATTTGTCACTGAACATAATTGCAATTCTTGCCAAGCAGGTTGGAAATCTACTTCCCATTGTAGTGTGAAAATGATGCTAATTAGTGAGTCAGAGCTTTGGTGTAAAAAGTATGAGAACTTACTACAGGAAATTCAAAACAACTTGTCTATCACCATTTTTTTGTAAGAACATTTTCCTTGATCTAGTTTCTAGCTGGTTGTAAGCCCTGCTGAGTACTAGGAAGGTGGCTGTCACAGTGAAATGCCCTATGGTGGTGGTGTAAGCCACAGACATTTTCTCATGGTTCTGGGGCTGGGAGTCTGGCTTGAGGGTGACAATATGGTTCTGGTGGGGACCTTTCTTACTGGTTTGGAAATGACAGCCCTCTCACTGTGTTGGGAAAGGAGGTGGGAGGGGGGCTGGGCCAGCACTCTGTCAGCTCTATGTAAAGAAGGGCACAGACCTCACTCTGAGATCCTGTCACTCATGCTTCCTCTCACCCCAACTTTCTCTTAGGTCTCATCTCCAAGAGCCAGCACATTGAGAATTAGGGCATTAATAAAGGAATCTCCCCAAGCTGGAAAGTTTGCTTACTCCACAGACAACACCTTTGAACAGGATATTTACTTTGGTAGAGTCCGTATCATCCACCACATTGGTGGGAAAAGAGACTGGATTTTCCTGGAAAACCTCAATCAGTATGACAAGCAGCTGTGCAAGATCTTCCCTGAAACTCTGGAAAAGTGGAGTTTCCAGCCTGTTCCTGAAGCATGTAAGCAGGAAACTGATAGGAGAGCATCAGCAGAGTGTGGCTGTCCTTCTGAGAGTCCCCATTCCTGGGCTAGGGGCACCCCGGCAATGAGGGAACTCCCTACAGCCTGATAACAGGAAGAACCATGGGAAGGCCATTGCCTTCCTCACTCAAAGGAAAGAACTGACTCAAAGCAAATCTAAAGGTGTTGAGAGTGGGAATGAAATTCTAGAAGAAAAAGAAATGGCTGACAATGATAGAATGGAGCATAAGGCTAATAGGCAATATAGTACGTAAAGAATTTAGTAAATTTGAAAAAAAAAACAAGCAAAAAACAAGAGAATCTGGTGGCATGGATACACTTCAGTTTGTAGTAGGCAGTATACAATTGCAATAATATACTTGTTTTCTCCAGTGAGGATGGTGAGTATTTTAATGCGAGGATCATCTTGGGAGCTTGGTACTTATAGAGTTGGCAGATGACTGAGAAAGTGATCTTGAAATACATGAAAAGGACAAAAGGATGGTCATAACTCTTACCAGACTGTCACCTTATATCTGATTTGTCTTAAAACATACCAAAGAGTCCCATCTTATTTTTTACTATAGTAATTCAATGATTAAACAGATATTGAATTTTTACTGGGGTACTAGCCACTGTGTTTAGTGCTTTCTGTGAATTAATTGTTATTAAAAATTTTGTGAGGTCTCAGGAATTTTAGAGACAGGAATTTTCTATGGGCAACATTTCTTTTTTCTCTTCTTTCTTTCTTTCTTTCTTTCTTTCTTTCTTTCTTTCTTTCTTTCTTTTTTTTTGTGATACTGGGGATTGAACTCAGAACCTTGTGCATGCCAGACAGTGTGCTCGCCAGGCAGGAGTTTATGCCACTGAGCTATCTCCCCAGCAAGATGGACAACATTTCTGAGTCTAAGACTTTTAGAGACTTGTTATGGAACAATCCTTAAGACTTAAGTTGCCACAGTAAGGCAGAGGCCTAGGGACAAATTCAAGAACTTTTTTTTTAGTAGAAAAATTGGTAGGCTCTGACAGCTGGATAGTGCAGGTTAAGAAGAGAGGGAAGGGCTTGGGTTAACTTTTTATTATGAAAAGATGAAGGTGTTACTGAGTTCCTTTATAGTAGAGGAGAGGAACATTCAGGGAAATTCAGAGACAATATGTTGAATTTGTGGGTGACCTACAGTATTTGCGTCCTCATGTGCAAAACTCAATGGAGATGTGAAGTAATTATCTGTGACAGAAAGTGAAACAAACCCTCATATTAGGATGGCACGAGTGTGAAGAGATGCTTGCTAACTTTTCACCCGCTTTGTTTTAGGGTCTTTCCTGTGGAAGCAACATGGTAAAGAATAATCATAAGACACTTGACTTCCAACCAGTTCTTTCAGAACTCCTGGAACTCACTGTGGCCCTAAGCAAGAACAGAATTCACGTGGAGTGGGTGCCTTAGCTTCATGTGGAGGCTATAACAACACAGACTGATCGTAAAAAATGCTACTTGTGTAGCTTTCAGATGTGAACACCAGAAGTCTTAGAACCAGTGCGTCAGCAGGGCCTCCTTCCTTCTGAGAGCTCCAGGAGGGAGCCGTTCCCTTTCAACTCTGGCTTCCAGAGGCTGCCTACATTCCTTGTCACCTCTCCTTCCCCAGGGTGCAGCACCTTCAAATCTCTCTCTGTGATCTCTGCTTTTGTTGTCACAGCTCCCACTCTGACTCTGACCCTCTTAAGGGAACTTCTTTGATTATGCTGTGTAATCTGTAATCTTCAGTAAACTGTGAATAAAATGTATCTTTTTCCTTTAGTTTTACCTGCCAAAGTTGTTTGTTGGTAAGCCTGCCTCATCTGAGGCAAATGGAGACAACATGTGCAATTTCCATATCAGCATATTACCTGCAAACTCCTGTGTGTTTTTCAGCTTTCTGTTGCTATAACAAGATATCTGAAACTATCAACTTAAAAGCAAGAAGGGTTTATTTTGGCTCATGGTTTTGGAGGTTTCAGTCCATGGTTGCTTGACCCCCACTATGTTCGGGCCTGTAGTAAGGCAATGTATCATGATGGGGCATACTGACCACAGAAGTCCATTTACCCATAGCCAGGAGTCTATAAAGAGAGGAAGAGTCTGGAATACCAATAGCCCTCTTCTAGGGCATCATCCAAATTGCCCAACTCCTGCCCACTAGGCACCATTGGGAATGGCACTGTAAGCTGGGGCCCAACACTTTTAGCATGTGGCTTTTTGAGAACATCCCAGATCGAAACTCAGTCAATAGGTGATTGTAAGGAAGACATTGGGGGGGGGCACTGCTTACCACAGAAGGTCTGTCTTGTCCTTTATCCTGGCAGCGCAGGGCTCACATGATGGATTGCTGCTTTTTTCTTCCTTTCTTTTCTCTTTCCAAATCCATGAAGGGTCTGAGTCAGATTTGCAGTTATGAGTTGATATCTACAAATGTTTTCAGGAATTAGAGTTTGTTGTAATGAGGTATGCCATTGATCAAGACCCCATATTTTGTGAAAAATAAGAGTAATCCCTCAAAACGTTCAGTTAGGGGGCCTTCTATTCTTGGGGGAGGGGAGCCATCAGGTTCCTATTGCTAGGAGAACATGAAGTGACCGTTTCATCTAGGTAGCTTTTCCTGGCTCTGCAGCCTGAATTAGAAGTTTCTCATCTGTTCCACCATGCTTTTTAGAGCAAAACTTTATTTTAGAGCATTGGCCACACTGTAATAAAATTCTTCACTTACTGGCCTGTTGCACTGGATTTTATATAAGTGGAGATCATGCCTTATTCTTCAAAACATCTTTCTGTGCTTGACATCTTCTCCCCAAAATGACATACTGCTTGGATGCATCAAAATGCCCCTGTCGTAGCTTCTAAATCCAGAATTCTCTTTGCTATTTTGGATTTACATTTCTCATCAACATGTGGAGTATTACGCTGGTCAACAAGATAATTTCTCTAAAGTGCTTCAGATGTTGGAGAAGCATGTTTCCAAGGCTAGGCTCCACACTAAAATATTAAATGAAACTGTGAACTAAAATGTATCTTTTTCCTTTAGTTTTACCTGCCAAAGTTGTTTGTTGGTAAGCCTGCCTCAGCAGTAAATCTGAGGCAACTGGAGACAACATGTGCAATTTTATACCATGCCTGACAAATGGAAGATACCCAATAAAGCTTTAGGAAATGAGAGCATGAAATAAGTAGGGCCCTAAATTTTACTGGTTATTATACTTCTAAAAGCATATCATTTAGTGAAATACATATTTAAATATGTATATGTAAATTTTCCTCATTGTTGAAGAAGTGTAAAATATTTTACTTTCCATCATTGTGTATTAGTCAGCTTTGATTGCCCTAAAAAACCCCAAATCTCAGTGGTGTATGATAATTATTTCTTACTTTCACATGAGGGCTGTGTAGTTGGTCTACTCTGCTGTGTAGAAAGTCTTCTCATTCTTGGACAAAACTCAAAGCAGCAACCAATACGTGAGATATGCTGTGTTCAAGGTCAAGGCCCAAGCTCCAAGGGATGGGAAGATAGGGAGAACTGTGCACATGCACACAAAGCTTCTGCTCCACTACCAGGTCCTCTTACATTCCACTGGCCCAAGGTTGTCACGTGGCTGTGCTGAGCATCATTCTGGCGCTGGCAAGGTGAAGGGAAAAAAATGCAAATGTGTAGTGCAACCCACTAAAACTGTGTGTGAGGTAATGCTTATTGTCAAAGCCACTATTTTGGCCTTTGGTAATATTAATTATTCTCTGAAAGTTTGAATTTGCAATTCAACTTAGCCTGAGTAGTAAAGATGATTATAAGGTCTCTCATAGGTTCTGCATAAGACATTGAGGGAAATGTACACAGATCTGGGAATTTTAGTTAAAGAAAAAGCTAAGTTTATAAATACATAAACATTTTTATGAGAGTGATGATGTCAGTTTTTACAAAATATTTCTGCAGTCTAGGCCAGCAGAAGGGGATCTAAATTAAAGTGGACATATTAGGGTACAGTTACCAGAAGGGTAGTTTCTTGACTAGTCAAGTGAAAAAGACACAGCAGGGCAAGAGGTCTTTCTAGTGGAACAATTAAATCATTTATCTGCTTGAAGGGAGAAGCCTGGGCCAGATGACAGATTTCTGCCAATACTCTGTTTATAGAACTTTGAATCTGGAAATAAAAAAAGTCCTCCTAAAAACAGATGGTGTTACAATTCCTCTTACATCAGTAAAACGGCATTAAGAAACGGATCTGGGTGGGTACAGAAAACGAAAAGTGTAAGAGAAATAAATATGAGAGGAAAATGTAATTCTGAGCATTCCTCGCTTGTTCTTTGGAGACCAACACATCACTGTGAATTCTCATTTTTCATGTATTCATTTACTTAATCCAGACTTTCTTTCAGCCAACATTTAATCAGTACCTACTGTGTGTTATGCATCGTGATAGGCAGCTGGTCTGGCAAGAAATGAGACAATTTAGATTTAAAACATCCAATATAATCAGCTACAAATGTCAGCCATCACCATTGCTCTACTGAATTTTACGCTCACCCTTTAGGAAAGAGAGTAAGATATTTAAACTATACTTAATAAAATATAGCTGTGAAAGTCTGAATGCTCCAAACATTGCTGCCTTTTAGATCATAGAAATACCTTGTCCTCAGGCATTTTAATGAGCTCTGAGGTGGTTGTGAAAGAGATGTGATCCTCTCTGACAGCAAATTCCCCTCATTTGCTTTTCAGGTGCATCTGTGAACACAGCTGACTCTGAGGGGCCATTGCAGTTGCTGCACAGTTTTAAAAAAGTTCCTGGCTGCAAAGTCTAACAACGTATATGGAAGTGCTGATTGGCAGGGCCTACTTTCAGAGGCTCAGGAATCAATAATTTTCGCATGATTTTGGGGGGGGCAGTGACAGAAATATTTGTCCCAGTGGTTGCTGTGCAGCATGACTGAGTCTTAATCCTTGTGCTAGCAATGGAATGTGTTTGCTTCTTTGTTAGGACCAATTTATGATAATCCTAGTGAATCTTAGCAGTGCTTACCAGGAGACAAGCACTTGGAACTGCTGACTCACTTAGCTGTCTCTAGCTTCACTTTATCCCCATTTAGGAGATTAGGATACTGAGGCAAGAGAGGCTAAGAATTTGCACAAGGTCACAAACCTAGTAAATGGTGGGGTTGAGAGCTGAATCTAGTTGGTATAGCTCCATTTTGCTACCCTTTAAAATTCCAATACTCAGATTTTTAAAAATTGGTTTATGTTTGGGATATGTTTACCTTTGCTTTGGGGAACTGTCATACATAGATTTATCTTCCATCCTTCTCGCACTTCCAGTGATCCTCTCCCCCACTTCTAGAAAATCTGCCTCAGTTTCGTACCATTTCTTCTTTATTTGACTATTTCTGTTTTGGGCTTCTCACACAAGAGAAGCCATATGATATTTAGTTTTCTGTATCTGACTTATTTCTGGTAGCACTGTCGTCTCCAAAATCAATCCATTTTCCTGCTAGTAACATTAATTCATTTCGCGATCTTTCATCATCATCACCATCATCACCATCATCATCATCACCATCATCATCATCATCGACTGCTGTTTCCTGTGCTTTCATCCTACCCTTCAACTTGATTTTCTGGTTCTTCTGGTTGGACCGAGTTTGTAACTGCTTCTCTCACACAGATGAAGAACTTTTCGCAGATCCTTCTGGTGATAATTGCAAAACACTACAATGCACACTGCTTAAAATAAAACGAACAAGGGCCATTCCTAATCAACAGAGGCCTGATTCAGGCCTAAAAAGACCAGGCATTCTCTAAAAACAAGGAGTATTCAAAGTGCAGGGGTTCTGGGCCCGTGATCGGAGGACTCCAGGCAGGATGCGTGCTCTCCGGGGTGACACCAGGGCCCAGCGCGGCGTCACCCCGCGCGTCGCGGGGACTTGAGTCTCGGGCTTCCCGCGGATTTCCGGGCAGAGCGTGTCGCCGCCCAAGGCGGGGGTCGGCCTCCCCCACTTCGGGGACCTGGAGGGGCGCGGGTGACCGCAGCCGGAGCACAGGCGTGGGCGCATCCTGGCGCCGAGCCCTCTGAGACCTCTGGGCACCAGGCGCGGCAGCGTGGGCGCTGGGGCAACGCTGCCGATTCCGCCCCCAGCCCCGCCGCCCACCTGGTTGCGCCGCGCTCGCTCCCGCTCCCCGGCTGCGCGACCCGTCCCGCCCCGCCCCGCGCTCCTCCCCGGTGCCCGGCGTGCTCGTCCACCGCCACTCGGGTCGGGCGCGCCGTGGGCTTGGCCTGCGCGGCGGCGAAGGGGGAGCGAGCGAGCGCTAGGGGCGGGCGCGAGTGTCGTGAGTCACCGCTACCTGGAGCGCCAGCGACGCAGACGGAGCCAGAGCCCGGAGCGCCGCTGCCAGCCGGACCCGCGCGCCCCCCGCGCTCCCAGCTTCCACCCCGCGCGCGGAGCCTCGCGCCTGTCCGGGCGGAGCGGAGTCCCCGGGGGATGTCACAGCGGCTCCTTGGAGCCCCCAGCCGCGTCGCCGCTGCAGCCACCGCCCGCGGGAGTCGCGACCATGAATCCCCAGTGTGCCCGCTGCGGGAAAGTCGTGTACCCCACGGAGAAAGTCAACTGCCTGGATAAGGTGAGCGGGCGCGGGCTGCACCTGCTCCGGGAAGTTTGGGCATGGGGATGCAATACGAAGGGCAGAGACGGTCTGTGGGATCGGAGACGTCCTGGCACTGGGGCAGAGGTGTGACGGACCATGCGTGGCGACAGTGGCTTTGGAATGGAAGGCTGCGGTCGGGGTACTGTGTCGTCCTCACCTCCGCTTTTTTGGGGGCGGGGGAGGTAGGAGCAGCTGGGTAACTGAGGGACCAGGCTGGGCAAGCTGTGCCCCTCCCTCCTCTGCGCTGTTCCTGACCTTACTCCACCCCAGGTCCCCTCACTTAACCCTCACCCCAGCGCCTCACGCAACCACAGCTCGGGAGAAAAGCAAATAGTAATTAATATGTCATGGGGCAGCCACTGCCGCATTGCTAAGAATAATCCCACCGGAGAGACAGGCTCCATGCAGTGAGCCAGACCCACGGGTGTCTAATCCACCAGGGTGGGGAATTCCAGAGGAAATGGATTTAGGTGGGGTGCCACACAGCTGTGACCAGTGATCTTCTTGCGTGTGATGGAATCCGACAGTCAGAGAGAGAGAGATCCGGGCACTCTGGGCGAGTGACTGGCAACTGAAACCAGCCCGATGCAAAACCAGCCCGATGCGTCCCCAGGAATTTGAGTGCCTCCCTAGACAAGACATCCTCCCAGACAGCGACTGCGTTCCTGCAATTTGGACAGGGATGGTGGCAAGGCAACTTACCTATTCTATCTGCAGCCACCGAGGGTTGCCTGACTTCCGGTGCACACATTTTTGGAGCTGTTCCAAACTCTGCATTTAAGCACTTTTAACTGGGATCCTTTTCCTTCTGAAGATACTCCCTTGGCTCTGTTTCTCTATTAAACAGCTTCAGAGTTCCTTCCTGGCTGCTCGGAGAAGGGTAGTATGGACCTTAGCGAGCTTTCCCACCAGAGTCTGTAGTTGTGGTGAGATTAACCTAAATTAAATTCAGATTGAGCAGTGCCCTGTCTTATTTACTGCATGGGAAGTCAGTAAACATGCCCTGCTGCCTGAAGTCATCTCCATGTAATATTTTCAAATATTGGGACTGTGGTGCACTAAAAGGTCTTTTTGTACTCCTCCTGGCCAGAACTGGCATCATACTGGATTTTTCATTATTTTCTTTTTCAGTATTGGCATAAAGGATGTTTCCATTGTGAGGTTTGTAAGATGGCTCTCAACATGAACAACTACAAAGGCTATGAAAAGAAGCCCTATTGTAATGCGTAAGTATCGCCAGCCTGGCTCACCAGCTGTGGCACAGCATGGAGCAGCAAGTTGTTGCCTCTGCCTGTTCTGGAGGCTTGACTCACCATGCCACCCAGGTGTGCGGGTGGCCAATTACCTGTTTGTGTCGTGGACTCCAGGGCTGGGGACTTAGCTGAAGGTCACTGTGCTGATGTCTTGCTAATGTGTAGGGTAATTTGTGTGTATCTTCCACCACATTTGTCTTTGAGGTTCACAGACTTGCTGCTTTAGGGACATTTATTAGGAGCTGCAGAACTTACCCCCTGAGAATGTGTGGGTTCTGACATGCATGTCAGGTACATTTCCATTTTCATCGTATGTCAATTTCCATTTTAATCATAGGATGTTACCAGCTTGCAGTGTTATATCTGAACCTAGTTGCTAGGGAGAGGAGTCTGATGTGCTTGGCCTTAGCTGAGAGCATGCCAAGCATCCTGGGACTTAAACAGGGAACCAGAGAATTGAGACATGATGCTCCCAGACTGTTGGTAGTAGATCTGTTGTTGTGGATCTGCTGTGGTAGAATGCGTATTTCTAGCTGTCTGGTAATAGGGAGATTGAAGAAGTTAGGCGTTGTCTCAAGGGCTATTCTGAAGGCACATTTCTAGCCTAAAATAGCAGCTAGCCAGCATTTATGTAGTGTTTGCTGCAGGTCACAGCCTGTTCTGAGCATTTATTCAAACTGATTCAAATGAGTCAAATCTTTATAACCCTTGAATCAAGGGGCACTGTTATCCCCATCTGACAGATAAACTGAGGCACTGACAAGATACACTACTGGCAAAGGCTCGGACCCCTATGTTTGCCAGAACTTCCACATGGCTACCTTGCTGCCTCAGGGCCTAGTTTTCCTCCACTTCCAGGAGTGCTCCCTAGGCATACTCTGCTTTTAGCTGTGTGCTCTTGGCCCTGATTCCCAAGCCTTCCTGTTCTTCCCAGAATCCCTGTGAGGTTGGCCTGGCTCTTGACCCCAGCCCTTTAACTGGAATGTTGCCAGAACTTTAGCCCAGAGTGTCTGAGACAGCTTTATCTGGGTCTCCTGGAGTTAGCGGGCCTGGGTCTCTACGTCCTCATGGACAGCAAAGTTTTGATAACCAAATAAAATGTGCTTCTGCTCTTCTGGTGAAGAGCTTTAAAAAACATTGTTGAATAATTAAGTTTTGTTTATTTTATGTATATTTCCTTCAGGTTTGGTTTAGTGCTTGTAGGTAAACCAGATACTTTTGAAAAAAATCAGAGAATGGACACTTGAAAGAATTCAATACTCTTGAGGTTAAGTGAGGTCCATAGCTCTCCCCCAGACTTCTTGTTTAATATTCTAGATCATGCCTTTTCCTGGGATGAGGTGGAGCAAAATTGGGGTTTCAGTGTCATAGTCTTCTGCTTTCTGTCAGGAGATTGGTTAACGATCAAAGGCAGGGGGCAGTAAGGAAAAGGGAAAGGACCCTACAAGCCATAAACAGAATAATTGTTCTTTGGTTAGAGGAAAGCCACTGGCTCTTCCTGTGGTTGTTTAGCCTGCAGCCTCATTCCATCAGGTTTTATGAGCTGCATCAGGATTTGACTGAAGTGCTCACAATGCCTGTGGGTGCTCCTGGTGGGCCTGGAGTTGGGAGGGAAGAAGAAGGGACCACAGGGATTGACTGTTGCTGCAAAGATGGCTAGATGGAGAATTGGCTGCAGCAACTGAAGCAGTCGTGGCACTGGGCCACTTACGGCCAAAACTTGATTAGTTTAAGTTCAGTTTGATTAAAAAAAGAATCTCAGACTCTGCAGCAAGTTGTGGGCAAGTACAGAGAGGCTGGTTTGCACTTTGATTTAACAGTGCAGAGTACCCAGAAATGCTGAGCTTTGGGTCCTCAAACCAACCCAACCCAAACCCAAAGTATTCATTACTAGGAGATACCCTGAAATGGAGTGCCCATCTTTGATAGGTATAGACAAAGGAAGGGGTATAGAAAGGAAGAATCATGATGTGTGTGTATGGACAGTACAGTTGGGATAGATAACACTGTGCTTCTACATAATTCTATGAGAGGCAAGATTTGCACTAATGGTGGTTGGACAGGATATTATGTCAGCTTCTAGTACTATGGACAACCGCTAGGAAAATAACAAGATAGAAAGTATTAATTATTGAATCTTTGATGTAATTCAGGTATAAAAAATAAGATACGCAAACAGCTACACTCTCTTAATTTACTGATAAGAGACATACGGTATAATAATGTCTGTAAGTATAATATCATGTATGCACCTTCTATGATACCAAAACATTATGAAAACAGTTTGCAATGTATTAATTTATCAAATTCATCTTGTCAAGGTATCTTAAAACTATCTCATTGATATTTGTACTTCAATAAAACAAAAAATAAAAAAAAAGATCCCCTGCTATATGGTTTCATAGGGCTGAATCTTGTTAATACTTCAGGTAACTTTAAATCAAATGCTTACAGATGACCTGTTTATTGTTTCTAATATGATTCCAGTATTTTATAAAAGTAGTTTCAAGTCAGATTTCTAGGGTAGTATGTCAGCTTTTGCCTTAATACTGGATCTGGTAGTGAGTTTATTAAAAAGATAGAAAAGGGAATATAGGAATCTTTTTAAGAGTGGGTGAGTAGAGTGAGTTGAGGCTTTATGTTTGTTTAGTTTTGCCTTAAGTTCATATTATAGCCTGGTGTGCTAGCACCGGAAGCCTAGGGACTTGTGGGTTCCATCTGCTGCGAGGGCTCCTGGGTCAAAGGCATCTGTTGTTTTCATTCCATAATGTTCTAAAGGCACATGTTACCATGTAAACTGGTGCATGTGGATTGTCCCCTGGGGACCCTGAGGCATCTGTCCCCATTTAGGTGCTGTGTGTCAATCACAGTTCCCTGTGGTGGGCTGCAAGGGTGCCATCATTTCTGCAGGTCAGTGATGGAAAATTGCTTCTCTAATGTGGACGGCTCCCAGAAAATGAACTGTTTGCTCCTACGGAAAGCAATATTTTGTCTGACCTTAGTTTGCTTCAACAGCCAGTGCATATGTACACTTACATGAAAACAACTGTTCTTCCACCACTCTCATTATTTTTTATTGTGAAAATTTCCATACATACAGTATGAGTGAAGGAGTAAGAGAGTCACTGCTCAGTGTTTCAGGTAGGTTGCTGCCAGGACTCCTGCCCATACCCAAACCTGCAGATGCTCAAATTCTTTTGGTGTAGTGTTTACCTGGAACCCACATAATCCTTCTACAGACCATAGATAACGTCTAGATAACTTATAATACATAATTCATTATAAGTGCTGTGTAGATAGTATGACTTAAGAAACAATGGTGAAGAAAGTATATGTTCAGTGCAGGTGGAATTTATAAAAAAAAAATTTGATCGAGGATTAGTTGAATCTTGAATGTGGATCCACAGATAAGGAAGGCTGAGGATGGGAACGGCTGTATGTCCTGAATTGAGGTTCATGTATTCCTGACATTTTGTCTTACTTGCTCCATGTTTTAATCTGCTGGTAGTCATATGTACAATTTTTTAAACATTGTTGTGCTATTTGGCATTTGTGTAGATCATGACATTTCAAGCCTACACAGATGACTACAAATAAGGACATTGTCTTAATGGATTACTCATTATTACACATAAGAAAATTAACAGGATTTTTTCTGATATCTCTATCCATGTTCTCATTTCACCCATTTTCCAAAAGTAACTTTTACAGCTGAGTTTTTAAAACCAGGATCTAGAGCCGGCCAAATGGCTCAGCAGATTAAAGTGCCTGCAAGCAGGCGCAGGGGCCAGGGTTCAATCCCCAGGCCTGCCATGCTGGCCCTGTCGTTGGAGCTCACTGAGACCACAATTGAGACTGGGCATGGTTGTGTGCACCTGTAATCCCAGCTCTTGGGAGGCTGTAAACAGGAGAATCACCATGAGTCCGATCTATTAGTGACCCTGCACACTGTGTAGACCCTTCCCTAAAATACAAAAACAAAGAAACCAACACAAAAACCAGGATCTAGTCAGGGTATATACTGTATAGTTTTTTGTGTGAAAATGACAACTTTTCATGGTTTTTGAGGATTCAGTTTTGCTTGTTTAGCTTCTACTGTTGTCTCTCTTGGCTCATGTAACCTCTCAAGAGTTTTTAGCAAGATTTAAGTAGCATTTCTTATAAAAATACCATGCATAATTAAGAATCTTTAAAAGAAATATAAGGAATATATTTAAAAATGTGAGATCATGCACACAGACAATTAGAATTATTTTTAAAAATGCAGGGTTTTTTTTTATTTTAATTGATACCTGAGGGCATTTTTTAATGGAATGAAGCAGTGAGCACTTTGGTTTCGATGTGCTGCTTGTTTATATTCTCCTGTGTTTAGAGAAGATCCAAGTATTCTGTTTGATTTTCTGCGAAGGAGAACATGTATAAAGTATAATTTATATGATATTTAAATTTTGATCTTTGGATAGAATGATCAAAGAATAGTACATATTGATGTAAGATTGGGCATAATGCACACTTAGTTCCTAACACAGCAGTGCACACTATTAAAATATTTAAAAACAAACTGGTCGGCTTGAGTACTTGCCATGTTTGCATAAGCTTTATGTTTCATAAGTAGGCAGTGGTTTCTCGAGCACATTCTGCATTGTTTTCATCTCAGAACTTGCAAAGCAAAGAGGGCTAAGCAATGTTCTTACTGCTAAGAGGTGCTAAGAAAATAACACTAGATGGTTAGACAAAAAACATAGCTCATGCTTGGATGTGAATTTATATGATAAATTAAATGATAATCCAAAGATATAAACCATAGGGTTATTTGTTAAATTGTTTAATTTATTGTGTATAGCTGTCAAAATTTGCATTTACTTTGTATGTGTGAAAAAAATCATTTCTTGAACATTTTCCAGGAGATGACCATTTATAGCCGTGCCAATGACTGGCTGGTTTTAGGCCGTCACAGAATATCCAATTATCTTGGATCAGGCGAGGCACTGGGTTATGAGCAATAGTTTAACAGGACCTTGCCCATAATTTTCCCACATCCTCCCTTCTGTGGGTATGTTTTGGGCTGAACATTTGTCCGGACCTGTATGCTTTTCATATATCTTCGATCTTTGTCAATTGGATCTTTAATGATAGGCCTAAAAGAACACAGATGTCTAAGAATGTTTAGTTAACCTTCCGATTAAGATACCTTGTCACCCAAGAGTCTCACTTAGCATGATTTTGGAAGACTTCTAAAAACTGAAGCAGTAGGTGCCGAGTGTTGCTGTTGCTTTCCCTCTGGCTGTGTTCGCACTGTCTCTGAATATTCATGGCCCATTCGCAGCCTTGAGGATGCTGGGCTTTGGTCATTAGGAGCCCCCAGCATAGCCAGCGCCACAGTGCACTTCAGCCAGCTGTCTGGAGGGTGATTATCTAGGCCACTGCTCTGCTGGCTCTCACTTAATGTTTCTCTGTTGGTCCCTCCTCATTTGTCCTTGCTGAGGTCATTGGAAGACAAGGAAGGAAACAACAAAATGCAGACCCAAGAGTCTGCCTCCATCCAGCCCTCCGATGTGTCTGAACATCCCACATTTGGTTCTGTAACATTCCCAGGACTCGAGTTATCTCCAGGGAACTTAGAAAATTCCTCCTGTTTGGTTAGCCCTGGTTACCAAAGAACCTTGCACTAAGTGTGGCAGGAGAGGTGGAACTCTGGAGCTGGCTTGAATCCTGGCTTCATCCTGTTGTGCTGAGCCTGTCTCTGAAGTGCTAAGTTTCAGATTCTTCATCTGTAAAATGGGCAGATTAATGCCAGACTTGTATAGCTGTGTGAAGATTAGGAAGGCCACACATGGAAAGGGGCCAGTGCAGGGCCTGGTGTGTGTGAGACCTTTAGTCTGCAGTGGTACACTGATCCTAGAGTATTTTTTGAGGGTTGAATTGATAAATTGCCCAGAGTTGGCTCAAATTTGCAATCCTCTCTCCTCAGCCTCCGACAGTGCTAGGATTACAGGCATGTATCACCATGACCAGCTTAAATTGAAAGGTTTATACTAAAGTTTTTCATACTGGGTTACTACCCAATAGAGGTTTGTGATCAGAATTTAAAGAAAGAAGGAAAGATAGCAAGAGGAGAGAAAATATCATAGTGCATTTGAGTAGTGAAATGGTGTTGTTTGGTGGGAAATGGTTTCCCCTAGTAGTACAGGTGGAAGTATAGCCTAGATCATGATACAGACAATAGTTTTTGTTGCAAAGTTTGAGAAACATTAGGCTTTTTTTTTTTTTCAGTGGTGGTACTGGGGATTAAAACCAGTGCCATATATGCGCTAGACATGTGTTTTACCACTGTGCTATGACCCCACCTATTTCTTTAAATTTCATTTTTTGGAGACAGAGTTTCCCTAAAAGTTGTCCAGGCTGGGCTTGATCTCAAGATCCTCTTGCCTCAATCCCCTGAGCAGCTGGGGTTATAGGTATGCAGCATGTTGCCTGTTTTGGTTCCTTAGTCGTAGAGCCCTTGCAGAGCAGAAAGCATTTGGGAATCGTCTGAAGCACAGAGCCATGAAATGCACTGGCTGCCTCCAGAGTCCTTGCCTACCCCCACTTCTGTCTGCAGCCCGGCTCTAGCCAGTGGCACAATGTGAGGAAAACTCACGCCTCCCTATCTGTGTCCCCTGTGTCACAGGTATGCTCACCCACTTGTCCTCAGACCCTGGTACTCAGGAAGTGCTCACTTAACGTTAACCAACTCTGTGCTTTCGCATGATGTCAGTGTCTCAGAGTGTGGTCTCTGCATTTAACCCCAGCTCAGGGCAAGGCCAGGCAAGTTCCTGACACTTGGGTGAGCTGGGTGAACCCTGTGCAGATGGGTTTTAAAGAGCCTACACAGAGGTCTGGTACCAGGTTTCCAGAGATCTGCATGAGATCCAGGGATAAAATATCCCTACCAATGGAATAGACTTAGGAATTCCAACCCAGAACAAAATCAGAATTTACTGTCAGCACTTAGAGGCTTGAATTCAAAATATAGTATCTTTTTGAAAGCCCTCCCTTGTTAGTGTTTTCTTCTGGATTTCATTACATTCTGTAAAATGGGGAAATTTTCATCCAAATACATTATAGAGGTTAAATAGGAGAAATATTTGTAAGTCTTCATATGTCAGATGATACCTGTTAGACACCCAAGTGTAAACCCAGTCCCTTCTTCAGAATAATAAATTGAAAACTGTCTTCTATTTCTCCCTAAAGATAGGAGAAAATGTCACCTTGTTAAAAGTGATAGTTTCTGTGGGAGTATATTGTAGCATGTAGATTCCAGTTAGCATTCAATAGATGTTTTACCTGACTGTTTTGTTTTTCTTTTTTTGAGTCAGGGTCTTGATTATATAATTCAGGCTGGTCTTGAACTTACAATGATCTTCCTGCCTCAGCTTTCTTTCTTTTTTTTTTTTTTTGTATTTTAGAGAAGGGTTTACAGGGTGTTCAGCGTCTCATTACTAGATGGGACCTGCCTGTTTATAGCCTCCCAAGAGCTGATATTACAGGCATGAGCCACCACGCCCAGTCTTGCCTCAGCTTTCTGATTGCTAGAATTACAGGCATGCAACACTACATCCAGGGAGCCTAACTTTTAAGTTGTATCCCTCCCAGAAAAATTGAGACCTTCAGACATTGATATAGTATCTCACTGGAACGGATGACTTCTGTTCTGTCATAACTGAGCGATTGAGAAAGAAGGGATACACTCTGATCCAAATGAGAATGTTCTGGCATACATGCTTAACACTCTGGGTCTCAGTTGCCGTAACCATTGACAATGCCGAAGGCATTTTAATACCCTGGAATCATGATAGAGAACCATATTTACAAATTGTGTGTTGAGCTCCGGCCCATTTGAACATGTTTCCAAAAACCGCCTGTGATACACAGTTTCTGCCTGTTTAGATGATATATTTATTGTGGAATGATGTCAGATTAAGGAAGATTTCTAGATGAAGCTGAGCAGATATCCCCTGAATCACAGCGAAATGCAAGGTTAATGCAAGATATAGATGTGTGCGCTTTAAGGTGTATTGATTATGTGTCAAGGACTGGTGTACGAGTACATTTCGGTAGATCTTCTTTAAACGTTTTCAGATGAGCGTTTGAGCACAGATTCCGGGAATGTGGGGAGAGATGCAGTCACGCCAGATGCCCTGTGCTGGAGAGCAGGGAGCCTCCCAGGGTCTTTGGAGGCAGTACGAGCTGCATTTCTTTTCCTTTCTGTTTCTGCTCTATAGTATAAGTGTACTGGGCAGCCCGAGGGCAGCTTATAGCATTTGGAGAATATTTATGAGGGGAGTAACTAGCACTTTTCAGAGGTAGGGGTTGTTATCGATTCTTCTGTGCTCAGGTTGCTGTTGGAATTCAGCAAAGTCCTGCTAACAAAGCACAAGGTTGCTCAGGCCTCTCTCACAGTACCTAGGTGGGGCCCACACAGCCATGAAAAAAGCCTGCTTAAAGGACCAGGTTTGAATGGCTGTTATTGACCACACAGAAGAACTCAGCAGTCATTTCATGTAGAGTGAGTGTTGCACTTTCCTAGTGGGGTCCAGGAGGGAGTGGCTTTGCCATTAGCTCCTGTTTGCCCTGCTGCCTCCTTTGTGCCCCCCCCCCCCCTGCGACTGCTGGGAGGAGCTAGCAGACAGCTCTTTGGATGTGCCTTCCTAAATCGAACTGATCAATAACTGGACTGGTGGTCTGCTCTACTTTTACCTCAGCACAGTGGTCTACAAGACCATTTAGACAGAAATCCTTGATGAGCTCCCCTGACATTCATTATCCACGGAAGGCAAGTGCAAAGCTAAGCCAGAGAGCTTGGAGGAGTGAGATGGCTGTGCTTGGCCTGGGGCCCGCAGTATCGAATATGGTCTTTAAATAGCATTTCATTACCCATGAGTGCATCAAGAGCATGAACTCTGTGAGTTTGCCCAGAGCAGTCACAGCTGGTGCATGTGTCACCCAGGAGGGCACGCCCTTTGCACGTGCTGATATCCTCTCTGTCATCTTCTTTACCTCCCTCTGCATGGTACCAGACCCATGTATCCATTCCCCTGCCCTTTCCCCAGCCCAGGCTGTCTTCTGTGTGGCCAGGGACCTTACCACTGTCCCTTGAGCAGTCTTTCTCTTCTTCACAGATGGCCATCTTCATTCTCTTTCAGAACATGATTTGGTTCCTATTTGATGGCTTCCTATAGCCTGCAGAAAAAGAAACCAAGTTGGGTTTTTACAAACATCTGGAACCTTCCACAGGTTTCTTTACTCACTTCTATTTACCTTTCTCCTGTGCTGCCACAGTGGACTGCCACCCTTAACCACATTTGTTAAGTGTCAGTATCCTTGCCTGATATCTATAAGAATAGATTTGACCTCATAGGACTAAGGATTCATTGGAATAGTGAAATAAGCTGAGCAGAGTTTCAGGTACAGAATATCTAATAAAAGTTGGATATGAGTTTTATTGTCTGTTAAATGCAGTTATTTCACCATTTGTCATCCATCTTACATGTCTTGCTGCCTAAACATTACTTTGAACTGTAAGTCTCTGCGTTTGTGAAAAGGTTCTGAATCTCTTGTCTTCTGCATTCAGTGTAGTTTTTACCTAAAAAGACATTATATCCTTCCTCAGAAAGTCTTGTCTTATACTATAGTTGTGTCTGTGTATCCACTGTAAGTGATTTTCTGCTTATTGGACCATGTTGGTTCTCAGTTTGGAGGTGGAGAGGGTGGGGGAAGTAGGGAAGGTCAGGTCACTTCGGAGATTTGCTTCTGAAAGGGACTGTTCCTGGCAAGCATGTAAGGTGTTGAGAGTGGGTGTCGCAATCTCACAGCGAGATGCTGACATTAGCCACCTGGAGTGAGTGTTGCTTCCTGAGTTAGGGATGCAGCCTGCAGCAAGGCTGCACACACCCCAGGTGGCCAGCCACAGTTCAGGATGCTGCTTGCTCATCTGTAGTATCTTTCTTTTTGGAAGCAGATATTCAGATGTGTCCAAGGGGCTTATGAATAACAGAGAAACTCCAGTTACTTGGGAAATTCCAAGTATTTAGAGTATCCTCCTTGGAACTATGGAGCAAGGCCAACCAAATTCCTTATTACACAATAGGTATGACCTACCCTGTCTTAATCAAACATCCTCTTTGTTCATATCATGAATGTTCCAGTCCCATTCGGATAAATACAGTGTGGAGCCGGGTGTGGTGGCGCATGCCTGTAATCCCAGCACTCGGGAGGCTGAGTCAGGAGGATTGTTGTGAGTTCGAGACCAGCCTGAGCTACAAAGTGAGTTTAAGGCCAGCCTGAACTGCATAGTGAGACCCTGTCTCAAAAAGACAAAAAGAACAGTGTGGAGTCTACCATCTTCATTTTGTCAGTAGAAGTTGGGTAAGATTGGTTGCTGGCCATAGAAACATCCCTGGAATAACTCTCTATGGTTAGTTTTTATAAATAAGTCTTTCCCATAAACAAATTCCATTCTTGAGGGAGGGGCTGGCCCTGTCATAGTATGGCATCT
>PVKA01033339.1:0-24484 GCA_004027165.1 Ctenomys sociabilis
CTCTTTTGAATTTGCTTGTAGGCAGAAACTGCAGCATGAGAACACTGGGCAGCGACTTTTCCTTTTCCCATCTTTAAGTCATTTCGGACCACAAGAATCATTTTGTATTCCCCATTCTCTCCCAAGATGCTTGCTTCAGTTCCTGTGTCTGTGCTTGTCTCACTGGTCAAGTTTTTAGGGACCATCCCAAATCGAACCCGGAGGCTCCAGCCCAGGCACACACCACAAGCAACTCCAGCAGCCAAGCTTAGTGTGCCAGGATGAGCCAAGTACTCCATAATAAAAGATGTGGAAAGCAACCTAACAGAAAAAGAAAAAAAAAAAAGTTAACACTGTATACCAGTGAGGGAAAAAAAAAACAGAAGCTTATCACATAAACACATGGACTACAGACAGCAAGCAATATGTTACAACTATAGGTCATCTAGAAGAAAGGAAAAATATACTTTTTGTATGCACTGTGACTCCATCCTCTGGAATAGAAAAGATTCAAGCATCCACATTCAAATAGTTTAGACCATTTGAATGATATGAGTACTTTGGTTCAAATACTCTTACTCAGTCTTCCTGAATCTTGTGGAGGGAAGAAATCGTGTTTTATACCTAAAAGGGGAAACCAGAAAAACAGCTCTTTCCTGAAAAGCCGTGGATTTGTATTTTGGCTCCCAGGCAGCTCTGAGGTTGACAACAATGGGTGCACGTTAAGGTGCTCTGCTACCATATACTAGGCACAAGGAAAGGCTAAAAACCTTACAAAAATATAGTTTTACCTCTGGAAATTTGTGTAATTTGTATAATACCTAAGCTTGGAGCCCAAATGCACTTAAATACAAACACAAATTATTTTTGATACAGCTTTAATAGTCTTTTGGGAAGTATAACTAAAATCAGATCATCCATGCTTTATCCTGTCATAGAACATCATGTTAACCTAGCAAAAAAGTTGTTTATATTTGAGTCCCAATAAAACAGCTCTATTGGCTTACATTGAGGCTTTTAGAATTCATAATGCTTCTATGTATAGCTATAAGCAACATTTCTGGGAATGTCCAAGAAGTGTTGGACACTTTTGTAAACATGAAGCCACAACATTTCTGGGAGTGTCCAAGAAATGTTGGACACTTTTGTAAACATGAAGCCACCACACTTGTGTGCAAGAAAGAGAAGTCCCTAATCCACATGACATGAATGATAGGCCTGGAAATAGTTATCATGAATTTCTTCATTAGGCTGAAGGACAAATATTAACATTTTTAGAATTCATTTGGTAGGAAGATTATGCAGTGTTACCAGATTTTCATTTCAGGACTGTTACACCAAATCTCACTTGTTAAAAATGTAATTCACAGGCCCAGGGATGTAGTTCAGCAACACAGCACCTACATGGCAAGCCTGAGGTCCTGGGTTCAATTCCCAGTATAAAATATATATATCACATAAGATAAAATTCACCCTTCTCACTTGTACAATTCAGCGTTTTGCAGTATAGCCACAAAGCTGTGCCACCATCACCACTATTTCCAAAGAACATTTTAGGTTCACCAAAAGTAACCTCTTACTTTGTAATCCCTGTTTTCCTTTCTTTGACAACCACTAATCTACTTTGTGCTTATGGACTTGACCTATTCCAAACATTTCAAATAAATGGAATCATATGTGACATTTTGTTTCTGCTTTCATTTAGATTCTAGAGCTATCTTCTCAATACCCAACTGCAGTCAAAGCAGAAAGTACAAGAAAATTGGTGAAGAACCTTTTGCATAATCTATTATTTATTTCCACACAACTATTATTTACTGTTCATATGACCTAAAAAGCATATAACACTCATTTTGAAGATGAGAAAATAAAGATCAAACGGAGAAGCTACTTATCCACAGTAACATAGTAAGATGGACATATGTAAAACCACCAAAGGCTCACTGTCTCCACTTCATCATAACACACCAATAAGAAGTCAGTGAGGCCAGACAGCTCAGCAGACTAAAGCACCTGCTTAGGCAAACACAGTGACAAGGACCAGGATTCAGTCCCTGGCATGCTGTGCCGGCCCTGCCCACCCACAGGAGGTGCTGAGAAGAATGAGACTGGTCTTGGCGATGCATGCCTATAATCTCAACACTTGGGACACTGAAAAGAAAGAGGAGGATCACTACAAGGGAGACAATGTACTAAATACATGAAAAAAAAAATCAGTAAAACAAGAGTAAAAATTCCAGAAATGTCAAACTTTTGCTGTTGCTCCATATCTAAATGAGGTCTCCAATTAAAAAATATGGTTGTTTTAATTTCATGTCAACTCAATCAATGACTACCTCCTCCAAAAAAGGGTTTCAATCTCTTTTCCCACACACTGATTATCCACACATTAATAAACTAGGCACTTGAGACTAGTATTCTTAGTCTTCCGATTTGAAGCAGTGACAGCACAGTAAAACAACCATGGCCTATAAAATCTTCCTCTCATGCCTTCTAATTACACTGCCTGACTAAACACATTTCCCTGGTGCTCTTGGTCCCATCTCCTGCCAAGCCTTGCACTACCCATTAATCCCACTTCACATGCTACTGTCTGCATTTTCCAACCTAAAAAACAAAAAACTTTCTCAAATCTTCAACCCTTTAACCACTGCCTTTTTTCCTTCCTTTGTATCAGAAGTTACTGAACTCTTCATCTCTTCTGTGCACCAATCCTCTCCATTCTGCTCGAAGTGCTAAGGAACCTAAGCCCCATCTTGAGCTTTCCCCACTGAGCACTCATCACTCTTTCCTCCCCTGAATTCTTTAACCCAGCTTTCACCCCAGTTGTCATTCATCACATCTTTTTTAGTATTCTCTGGAGCTCTACATCCTCTGCCACCAATGTATGTACTGAATTACATAAGCTTACATACATGGTCCTCTTTTGAGCTTCTATCTCATGGTTATAACTGCCATTAACAACATGTGGTTATTTAAACTTAAAATTTAGTTCTTCAGTTGCAGTTAGCTATCTTTCAAGAGCTTAACAACAAGTAGAAAGTGACTAATGGTCACTTCTATCAGGAGATACAGAATGAATATGTACTTCACTGAAGAAAATTCTACTGAACTGTGCTGGTCTGTTTCTTCCCTTTTCATTCAATCAGTGGATCACCTCTCAGGGTTAGTGTGCATTCTAGGCACTGTTCTGAAGCCTGGATAGTCAGAGTACCAAAACAAACAGATAGTCCCACTCCCCACAGTTAGCATCCAGTGGGAGGAGTCCATAAATTTCATCACTTGAACAATCTCATTTATTCCCAAATCCCTATACACAAAGACTCTATCTGTAGTGCTATGCATCAAAATCCACAATTGTGTGCATTTAAGCATTCTTTTTCTGTATTTTTGATTTCTAGTAAATCTTCACTTTTTCTATGTTCAGCCATCAAATCTTGTTTAATTTTTTAACCCTGTCCTATTTCCACTAATAAAGCTCTCATTCTCTTTTCAAAAGCTTCCTAAGTTACACTTTCCAATTCTAATTCTTTCTATATATTTCCTTCTATTACTCTCATTTATCCTATCATTAATGCCATTAAAACTACAAGTTTAAAACATATGCTCAAAAATCAGCTAAACACTTGCAGCCTAAAACAAAAAATTGTTTAGTACAAACTCAAAGCATTACACAATTTGGCTGCAGTGTTCGATTTCCATCTAAATTCTCCTGCTACACACTGTACCATTCAGCCACAATAAATCCTTTCAAGCAACAATCTCTCCCCAGAATAATCTTCTTGTCTTTTCCATTTAAACAAGTAAATACATCAGTCACCTATGTCACTGAGAACCCTTTACCATCCCCAAGCGAGGCTGCATTACCTCTTCTGCCAGGCAAGCATTTATTCTACTGAGCTACCTCCACAGCTCCAACATTACCTCTTTTTCAAAACTTCTCAGGCATGTGTTCCCAGTGTCTAATACAGTGCTCGGTGTGTGGAGAATTAAATGCTTCTCTAGACGCTATTTCTATATGACACAGGAAACTTCTGGTTTTTAGAACTCTTTCCACGCAACTCAACAGTTTGAAACACAACCCACTCATTACTCAGCAGAGCGGGAGGCCTGTTTGCTATTTCCTCACATCAGGAGTGCTTTGGCTGAAACTAGGGAATCTGTGTCCCACTCCTTCCTTGTACCTCGGTTTTTTTTCTTCTAAAAAACTGGTTGGCAGGTCCAGCCAGATAGCTCAGCGGACTAAAGCGCCTGCTTAGACAGACGCAGGTCCCAGGTTCGATCCCAGATGTGCAGTGCCAGCCCCGTTCCTGGGGCACGCTGAGTCGGCGAATGAGACTGGGCATGGTGGCACGCGCCAGTTACCCCAGCTCTTGGGAGGCTGAAAGCAAGAAGATCACTACGAGTCCAATCTGTGCAGTGAGACCCTGTACTAAATACATAAAAAAAATTAAAAAAAAAAAAAAACTAGTTTGCAAAACAGGCAGTGAGAAATACAGTTTAACAAGATGAAGAGGGTTAGTAGTTATGGAATGAGCCGCGAAGAAACCGTCCAATTGGATGGAAAATGTAGTCCTATATTACTCAATCTCCTTCTCCTAGGAAAGGATTGACCTACTTACGCTACATCCCCACCTCTAGCCTCACCTTCCTCGTCTTCACTTGTGAGAAGCAGACACGTTTCTCTCGCGCCAGCTACCTTCTTCCGGGTATTTCCGGTAACTACTTCCGGATCAAGAACCACAAGGGGAGGAGTTAGTCTTCCTCTTGCCACGCCCACGAGCCCTGAACTCTGAGCTGAACTGAAATCCTGCGAGGATCGGCCGAGGTTGTCAAAGGGAGGGTGGAACGTTTCTCTCTCGGAGCGGTCTCTGCGGGGACCGGGCCGGAAGTGACGTTAGCGAGTTCCGGTTGGCCGGAGCCCAGCGGCGGGTGTGAGTCGGTCGGGAGCCGCTTCCAGGATCCTGAGATCCAGAGAAGCCGGGGTTGAAGCGGGTAAGTAAACGAAAGCGGGGAATTAGGGACAGAAGTCTGAGGCTATCCTCAGAGCGTCGCTTCTTCCTGCGTTCTTCTGTTTACGGCATTGCAAATTGGGGCACGGTGATTTCCACTTGAGTGTTGGGGCACTGCTGACTCTGGTTGTCTCAGCCTGGACGTGGTCTATTTGGGACATCTGTCCTTCGCGGGTTAACTGAACATTGAACCCAGACACTGGACTGCTTTCCGTTCGCTCTCCTCTCCACAGTCGAGGAAGCCATAGTCGGTTTATTAGCAAACCCTGTCTAGCCGGGGTGTCCGGGACCTTGGAGCAGATGAAGAGGGACTTCTCTGCTGGTGAGCAAGCTGTTTGAGGCGCTTCCAGTTTGGTTCTTCCCCTCCCAGCTGCTAGCGTAACATGATAAATTTATCCGTTTCTAAAAACACCTAGGGTGTAAGTGCCCCATCTAAAGTCCTGGTGATAGAGTGGTCAAGGGAATGGGCCTATGCTTCAGGGAGAGCTTGCTGGGATCTCCCACTGGGAGAGATCCCATGAAAAATACAGTTCTCTGCCTTTTCTAAATCTTTGGTTTCCCAACGTTTGTATTTCATTACCGTGAAAATATTTACAATAATGCATGAAGGTCAGTTTAATCTTTAAAATTCCAGGAAACCACAAATGGCTCTGTCACATTGCTAGGTTACTTAAGGACCTCCAGGCCCGGTGTGAAGGTGTGGGGGTGCATACCTGGAAGCCTAGCATTCTGAAACCTGAGGCAGGAGGATCACCTAGAGTTCAGGGCCAATCTGAGCTACTTAATGAATTCAAGGCCAGCCGGAATTGCATATTGAGACCCTATCTCAAAAGAATAAACAAATAAACAATCAAACTTAATGACCTTCAGTGGGTTTTTTTTTTTTTTTATGATCACCTAATTGTCTGCAACTCCATGCTAAACTTGCACTTTTTATGTATCTTGGTACCATTGCTTCTTACTCTGTCTTAACTCCTTTGGTGCTTGTCAAAAGTTTTGTAGACAGATTTCATTGGTCATTGGAAAAGTTTGAATAACTATTTCTAGCTTTGTAATGATAGAGAATTTAATATACTGGTACTGTTATTCATTGTCATTAACTCTGATTTTAATTTTGTATTTGTAGCATAGATGATGGGAAGAAACTATTCATTAGGAGACAGCATTATGTGCATTTGAAATTGTTCCTATTGGCCTTTGGAAGAGAGAGGGTGGTACCCCTGCAAATGTGACCAATTTGTGTAGATGTAAAATGATGCAAAAGTAAAATTCTTTCATACTTTACTTACTTGCCTACTTGTAGAGACAGGGAGTACTCAGGATTGAACCCAGGGTCTTGTGGTGGTGGTATCACTAAAGTACTTCGCCAGCCCTTTATTTTTGAGACAGATCTGACCAATGTGCCCAAGCTGGCCTTGACTTTGTGATTCTCCTACATCAGCCTCCCAAGCAGCTGAGATTATGTGGGTGCTACCCCACTCTCACTGGCAACCTGTTTATTTAAAAGCACTGATGATCCCTGCAAAGTGACTCTGAGCAGGATTTTTGTTAACCAGTTGTCTTTCCATACTTGTATGTCTGCCCAAGATCTAGGGCCCTGGTCTGGAGATAGGAGCCACCTTGACACATCAAATGACAAGATAATCCACAGATAAGGACCCCTGTGTTAACTAGATGAAGACTATAGCTGCCCACATCTCACTTGGGGTGGTGACCTTCATGGAGATAACATTGTTCTCCTAAATTAGTATAACCTCCTACTTGCAGAAGTCCTTACAGGGATTCCCAAGACCTATCCTGATTCCTGCATCTTTTTCAGTATTCTCCTCCTTAGTTATCATAATGAATACAGGCTGCCTAGAGAAGTTATTTGTCTTAAACCCCAGAAAATCTCTGTGAAAGTTGGGTTTTGATTTTGTTCTTGTTCTTGTTTTAACGTATTTGGTACAGGGTCTCATTACTCAGCTTGGACGCAGTGATGTTTGCAGCCTCCCCAGTGCTGAGATTACAGGTGTGGGCCACCACACCCTGACTAATTTGCCAGTTCAGCCAGCGCTGCTCAGGATGAAAGACTAGGGATCAAACCTAAAGCAGGCACTTAGTCCCCTGAGCTATCTGGCCAGCCCACTGATACTTTTTTTTTAAAACTTCAGCCAAGTGTGGTGAAACACACACCTATGATGCTAGAACCTAGGAGGCTGAGTCAAGAAGAGCACCACAAGTTCAAAACCAAGGCCAGTCTGGACTACATAGTGAGTTCAGGACCAGCTTGAACTATATATAGCAAAACCCTGTGTCCCCACCACCACCACCAAAGATATACTCTTTTTGAATATATTTAAAAAATATATATATTTGTATTTATTTGGTACAGGGACTCACTACACAGCTCAGACTCATAGCGATCCTCCTGTTTCAGTCTCCCCAGTCCTGAGATTACAGGCATGCACCGCCACTCATGGTCTTGGTGGCCACCTTGGCATGACTAGGGTGAGGCCAGTATGACATGGTGCATCTGCGTAGGCAAAGCAGGGGCTTAGATCTATGAGTTATCTCTGCAGCTATTTGAATATACTTGATTGATACAGTTAAATTCTTATGGCTCACATTACAGAAGAAAATACACATATAACTAGGTTTCCAAAATGCTTCAATAAATGGTTTGATCCCTTTTAACACTTAACCTACAGCTAGTTTAACTAGTCCTGCTTTTTATTTCTTATCTTTTTATTAGTACATATTGTCTCTATGGATACAGATTAGTGGGTTTCAAATTGACAAATTCATACATGCACATAACACACTTTAATCATCATCCCAAACATACCACTACCTTTGCCCTATGATCCCTCCAGCTTTACATTTTGGGGAGGTTTCAGTGCATATCTGCCCATCCCCCACTACTTGTCCTTATACCCGCATTCCCCCATTATTCCTTTCCTTGTGTCTACTTTTAATCTCCCTTCTTTCTCTTTTTTTTTTTGCAGAATTGGGAATTGAGCTCAGGCCCTTGTGCTTGCCAGGCAAGCACTTATTCTACTGAGCCCTTCTAGTCATCTTTTTTTTTTTTTTTTTCTAGTCATTTTTTTTAGATTCCACATGTTAGGAAGAATGTGCAGTAGTTGTCTTTAGTCTGTTACTTAATTCATATGTTGTTCTTATTTTTTAAAGTTTTTTCACCCTTGTCTTTAAAATGAGGTGACAAGTTTTTGACAGATAAAATTGTAAAAGATGTATCATTAATATTCAGCAACTTTGCTTATTGATTATATAAATCCCAAATTATTTTTATATGCTTTTTGTTCAATTCAGTTATCCAGGTACTGATTATCCATTACCATTCTTTTGGATTTTGAAAATCATGAAACTTCCAGTCAGAGTACTTGGATTGAATTCTGAGCTCCAGCACAGATTGGGCAGTGGTTATGACATTCCGAGCTGGTCTGGATTGTGTTGATAAAAGTATTACTAGCCTTTACTTCATAAGCTGTCAGAAGATTTATTAAGGTAGCAAATGTGAAGTCACTATGTAGAGTGAAAATTTGTTGATTTTTATCATTTCACTCTGACACCTGGAAACACCAGTGTAGAATATTTAGCTTTGCATCATTTTGTGATATGATCATTTATATTATGCACTCTTCTATCTGAAAGTATCACATTTCTGAGATGATCGTTGTCCTACTTTTGAACACAGTCAAGCTGGCCAAGAATGGTTTGATACTCTGATTCATTGAATTAATCATCTGGGTTAATCAGTAAGTGGCTAGAAGATGACTATAGTTTTGCATTTTGGAGTTTAAATAGGATCCTTTTAGTAACCATGTCGTGGCACATGAGAATTTCCAAGCTGTAGTGCCTATATGCAGGGTCTGCCAGGAACATGTCCACATACTTCAGGAAAAGAAAAAATTTGTTTAAATATTTTAATACTAAATGTATTGAGATGTCATGAGATTAGTACAGGTTACCTTTGGCCTCTATAATAACATGTTAGTTCAACATGGTAGTCATTAGCTTCCAGACTTAGTATGGTGAACTGCTGCTTGATCATTGAGGGTGCTGCAGATGCATTTTCATTCTTCTTGAAAGCTAGCAGTATTCTGGGTTTTCTGTGATGTATGACTTCCTCTAGAGTTCCCCCATATGAGGATAATGTGTATTGAAAAACACACTATTTTTCTAAAGTGTATGTACATTTTTTTTTAGTGGCTTCTGTTAATTGAAAGTTACAAGTAGCCCTCATCTTACTTATTTTAAGTAAGAAATATTATTTTACTGAAACTAATATTTAGAACTCGAAGGAACCTCTATGAACAGTCTTTTCATTTAGTAGAGGGGAAAATTATGGCCGTGAAACAATCAGTAATTGGCTTACTTGAGGTCATTGGCATGGGTAATGCTGAACCTGAACTGAATTTAAGATTTTAAGTGCCCTTTCTGTTCTGCTAAGGTTATCCCTAAGCATTTTGATGTGGTTTGGTAACATCCTGGTTTGTATGAAGATCTTTAATGTCTTAAAGGAGTACACAATGAACACAAACTTTTTCCCCTTTTTTAGTTGGTATAGTCTTTTAAATTGTAGGAAAACACAAGGTCCTTGGGAGATTTGCAGTGGGATGAATTACAGAAAGAAAATTATGTTCTTCAGAGCGGTTATTCCGAGTTCTGCATGATTCCTGTCAGAGACTGAAATGTTTTCTTTCTAGCTAGTAGAAATGACAGGATCCTTATGACCCATTAGTGAATGTTGCTAATCAGTAAGGTGAGCTGTATTAATTTCTTAATTGAAACTATTTCCCCATGTTGTTTTAATGTTCTATTCTGATAGCTACCTTTTACCTATGGAACCCTCTTTATCTATTTCATTGTAGGTAAAAAGCCATGGTAAAAGAGTAGGTTCATTGTCTTGTTAGAAACTTTTTGAGTTCCATTGATTTCACGAAACCTGTTTAATCTGTTTTCTTTTCTGGAGATAATGATGATACTGCTCTTCTTGCTTTTGCCCAAGTCCCCTTTGTATTATCTCTTTTTAGTGTGAAAAGGAACTCTAGATAAGTGAATTGTAACAGGCAAGATAAATTGAAGACAAAGTTGTCATAATTGTGTTGATTGGTAATCTACTTTTACAAAGATGTACAAATACTTTAAAGAGTAAACTTTTTGGTGCTGCAGTGTTAAAACTAGGGCCTTATACACTGGCTGTCCTGCCCCCACTTCCTCAGTGCTAGGATTACACCATACTCAGCTTCAAATAAGCTTTTAAAGTGCCTATCACCTTGGGTGATACTTTATTTTAAGTAAGGGCAATCATTGAGTAATCCTATACTAGCAAGTCTGCCTATAATTGCTAAAGGATGTTAAGTTCCTTATATTTTCCCTAGCATATTGTTTTCTCTTACTGCCTGGATTCTTTAACAGTAATTTTGGTCTTTGTAGTGTATATGAAAGGACTAGATAGTTCATGTTAAAAGGTTGTACTATGATATCTATGTTCAAGTTTCAGCTCTTACAGTGTGAATCTTGAGCTGGTTACTTAACTTCTTGCTAGCTCAGTTTCCTCCTGGACAGTGAGTCAGTACCTTTATTGTTAGACTTAAGTAAAATATTTGGAATAGTGCTGAGCATGCAATATCAAGGCTGTGATTATTGTCATGTTACCACTGACCTCTTGCTCAGAACTCCTGGTTTTCTCTTTCAGGAATGTCTTCATTTTTCTGCTTATTTATTGTTGGCTCATTGTTCATGAAGTTTCAGTAAATAAATATCTCTGAGTATACATTCCATTTTGTGAGTAGTTTGTAACATGTGGGATTCTTAACCGAAGGAAGTTTAGTGACATTTGTCATTTTAACTGCTCATGTAGCTAGTTGGTGAACAGATATCTACTACTATAGGTCATTTACTAGGTTATAAGAAAACAAGGGTCTGAGAGAAAGTTAACTGTCAATATGTGACTCTTTGAAGCTAGAGCACAAATGGTCTGAGAACACAGTGACATAAATGATCTAGAGTCCTTTCTCGCTCCCCGGCCATCTTGACGGCTGCTCCTGGTTGAGGGCCGTCCGCACCTAAGGCAGGAAGATGGTGGCCGCAAAGAAGACGAAAAAATCTCTGGAGTCCATCAACTCTAGGCTCCAACTTGTTATGAAAAGTGGAAAATACGTGCTGGGGTACAAGCAGACGCTGAAGATGATCAGACAGGGCAAAGCGAAATTGGTCATCCTTGCCAACAACTGCCCAGCCTTGAGGAAATCTGAGGTAGAGTACTATGCCATGTTGGCCAAAACTGGTGTCCACCACTACAGCGGCAATAATATTGAACTGGGCACAGCATGTGGAAAATACTACAGAGTATGCACACTGGCAATCATTGATCCAGGTGATTCTGATATCATTAGAAGCATGCCAAAACAGACTGGTGAAAAATAAACCAAGCAGAATTTTTCATTAATAAAACCTGCCACAGCTAAAAAAAAAAAAAAAAAATTATCTAGAAAGCCAGCTCATTAGTGGCTTAAGCCTGTAATCCTAGCACTCTGGGAGATGGAGGCAGGCAGATAGCAAAATCTATTAACTTAGTGACTCAATGAGACCTTGTGTCAAAGAAAAAATTAAAAAGGACTGGAATGTAGCTCAAAACCTTAGAATCAATCTCCTGTATCACCCGAACCCCCTAAAAAAGGTGTGGTAGAAAAAATGTGCAGAGTGCAGTAGTGCTTTGCAGATCATGAAAATGAGCTTATATTGATTTTGAGTGAGTATAATAGGAAATCATTCTGCAGTTTTTAACTACAGGAATAGTAGGATTAGCAATATGATCATGTGTGCTCGTGTGTGGAGGCTGAATTGGAGAGGCCAAGAATAGAAGTGGGGAGAGAATTTAGGAGTCCATTGTCATCCCAGGGGGAGACAGAGATGGTGTGGACTAGAAGGGTGGCAAAGAAGATGAGAAAGAAATGTGACACTAAATGTATTTGTAATAGGATTTGGTGTTAGATTGGATGAGATTGGTAAAGAAAAGTCAGGAATGACAAAGATTCCAAGTTTGGTGACCAGGTAGGTGGTTGTGTCAGGTACTGGAAAGGGATGGCTTGGGGAGGACCAAGTTGATTGGTTTGTTCTATGATTGTTAGATAAGAGCAGGAAAGGGTATGTTAAATTCAAGATACTTAGGAATCATCCCAGTGGTGCTTCTAGGTCAGGAGAGAAGTAGAAATTCAGGATTATAATTTAGACCGCAAACTGAGATGCTTCTGACTTCAGACTGCGAACTGAGACGCTTCATGTCAGACACACTGAATTTGTTTTCCTCATATATTTCAAAGACCTATTTATAGGCACTGTCTGTGGAGATAAACTCTAGGGCCCCCTCACACATGGACTCCTATACAGTTCAAGTCATTTATAATACCTAATGCAGTGTGTTACATGAACAGTTGTGTTGCTTGAGAATAATGACAAGAAAAAGTCTGTCCGTGTTCAGCACAGGTGCAATTGTTGCATTACTATGTTTCCAATACATAATAAACACATCACAGGAAATAGGTACATACACATCTTGGTCCTTTCTACTTTTCCTTTTTCTCACTTCCCTCCCATCTCCCCATCCTCAGATCTGCTTCCCATGTCCACAAAGTTTGCCACCCTGTCTCTTGTCATGCCTTTTACTTTGCTCTTGAAATTATTTATACTTCATGTTTCACAGGAAAACCATGCAATATTTAGCTGTGTGTATCTGATTTTTTTGACCTAGCTTTGTGGTCTTGTTTGCATTTATTGTCCTACAAATAACATTTATCTTTTTATGACTAAGAGGTAGGTGATAGATAGCAATAGAGATATAAAGGTACATCTATCTGTCCCCCATTTTCTGTATCTGTTCATTCATTGGTGGGCATATAGACTGCTTCCAAGATTCAACTTTCATAGGTTACACTGCTCTAAACATGAGTGTGCATGTATCACTATACTAGGTCTTTAATTCCTTTAGGAAGATACCTAACAGAGGTATAGCTGGGTCAAATGGAATTTCTGTTTTTAGTTTTTTGAGAAATTCCATCCCAATTTCCATAGTGGCTGTACTTTTTGTATTCACCCACACTAAAGAAAGGTTCCCTTTTCCCCAAGGTCTCCGTGGCACTTGTTCTGACGGTAACTATTCTTTGTAGAGCAAGGTGAGATCTCAGTGTTGTTGTGTTGATTGCAGATGCATTTTTTTTTTTTACTTTTCAATCATCAGTTGGTTGAATGTGTGGGTGCATAACAAATGGATGTAAAGGGCCAATTATACTGGCTTCTGTGGGCATCTGACTACACAGGGTTCTAGGGTGTCTGAAGATAGGGTTGTATTTTCTATGACTTAAGTAATAAAAGTTTGTTAAAAGCAATTCAGACAGCTCAAGGTCCTGAGTTCAATCTCCGGTACCACCACCAAAAAAAAACAATTCAGACATAAATGTATATGTATCCCAATATTTATTTGTAGTTTGATGCTTCTAAGCTTTTATTATGTATTAAATATTAAACTTCTATGACTAGTTTATTTCCAAAAATTATATTTTAATAAAATTGAAATCAATTCAATATATCTGCAGAATTTTTTTTTTTTCCAGAACTGAGGATTTTTTATTTAGAATTATTGGTAGCTTTAGTAATAAGGGGTAAGTGGAACATCAGGCGCATCCTTGCCTCAAGATCTGCACTTCTGTCCCCTGCACTGCTTTTCCCTATATTTTTCAAGCCTTTTCTCTAGGATCAAATCCTCAGAGAAAGCTTCTCTATCCACAGTATTGTGTACAAACACATACATTTTCATACCTACCACTTTATCATTTATTATAGCAGTAATCTGTGCCTAACACATTTGAGTTTTTCTTCTCTGCTGTGTCTCTGTGCCTGCCAGTGTGCACTGAATGCAACAGTATTAAACAAGTATATGAAATTTTTATTTTAGGTGGTATATAATGTTTCTTTATGTAAGGGAAACCAAAATCTCTCAGTTCTCACATTTTGGCCTGCAATCCCTTTCAAATTAATTTTTGCATATAATGAGTGACAAGGATCATGCTCATTTATCATAGTTATAAAGGGGACCTGCTAGATGTCTGTGGAGGCTGAGAATATAGCTCAGTGACTTAAGCGTATTCCTGGCAAGCACAAGGTCCTGAGTTTGATCCCCACCACTGCCCCAAAAAAACAAAACAGTAGATGTCTGTGTTCTTGTCCCCCATAAATCAAAGAATGAATTCTAAGGGACAATGGAGGCTAAGAATAGGAAAGACTCAAAGCCAGGCACAGCAGCCCATACCTGTACTCCTAGCACTCAAACTGAGGCAGGAGGATCACTGTGAGTTCAAGACCAGCCTGGGTTACGCAGTGATTTCAGGGCCATTCTGTACTACTAGCAAAACTATGTCTCAGAGGAAAAAAAAGTAGGAAAGATGTATTGAGAGCTACTTAAGAGATAGGAGAGAAGCCAAAAGTACTACCAAGGCCACTTCTCTAAGACTTGTTGCAAATTCACGAGGTGAGTCAAGCTGTATTCAGCCATTAAGATTACAAGTACAGCTACTTAGCTAATTCTGATCCAGTAGGGAAGTAGGTCACCTCGCGAGGGTACATGGAAGGAACAAAGGCGTTTTTGGGGAGGGATGGGTCTGGATGCTGTGGTCACCTACCTAGGTGACTGATGTCTGTCTGGACTTTACTGGACTAGGTTAATACCATTTATAGTATAATTCCACATTACTGCTCATCCCTTGGGGAGCTGTGTAGATCTGGCCACTGCATCTTTTATTTTTGAGGCCTGGTCTTCTTCTGATGGCCCTCTGGGCACAATTTTGATTTCATTTTTTCTGCTAACTACCTTGAGGGCCCAGTTCCTTCCTGAGTGTATATTAATTTTTAACTTAGCTGCCTGTAATAGTAGTACTTTTTGTTGAAAAGATTTCCCTTTGACCATAGAATTGCCTTTGTTAAAATTAGTTAGTTGACCCCATATATGTGGGTCTATGTATGTATTCTGAATTCTTTCCTAATGATTTATGTCATCTTACCAAAATCACACTTTAGTGAGTGCTCTAACTTTATAGCAATTTGTGGAACTGGTTAGGGAAGTCTTTTAACTATGTTCTTTGTGCAAATTGTTTTGTCTGTTTCAAGTGTTTGTATTTCCATAAAACTGGAATTTAAACCAACTTGTTACTATTTAAAGAGCTATTGGTGTACTAGGAAGATAGCTCATGGGGTGCCTGCATGGCAAGTGCAAGGTCCTGAGTTCAATCCCTGGTACAAAAAAAGCTAATAGAGCATCTGAATTGTCCATCCCAAGGTCTCACAATGTCTAGCTCTAGTCTAGCATATCTTATACTATGTTAAAATTTTATTTTTAAATGAGTTTTATTCGTTTTGTATTGGTTATCGAACCCAGGAATGCTGTAACACTGAGCTGCACCACACCCTCAGCCCTTTTTATTTTGAGAGAAATGCTCACTAGGTTGCCTAGGTTGGCCTCTTCCAGTTGCTTCCTTAGTCTCCTCAGTAGCAGACAGTACAGGTGTGCACCTTTGCTTCTGGCTTCACTCTTTAATTTTTGATCTTCCTAATTTCTCCATCTTTTTTAGTGAAAATGTTTTGCCAATGTTGTAATGTTTGGGAAAAACTACATGAACTTTTAGAAGTAAATGTAAGAGGAAACGAGAATTTTTTTGGTATGTAATTTTTACATGAGTGTGGTATAGGCCTGTAATCACACTACTTGGGAGGCTGAGGCAGGAAGATCACTGAACTTGAGGCCAACCTATGCTACACAGCTAATAACAGCAACAACAAGAAAAGATGAAATTCTGTAAGTTGCACACTTTCTCCATGCAAATAAAATCATGGTTAACATGAAGTATATTAAAATGGTGTTTTTACATATTGGAAAAAAGTGATGAAACCTCTAAAATCTATCAGACTCTCAAAACAGAAGTAGTGCAAGTTGTGGGATTTTTTTTGTTCTTGTTGTTTTTAAAGTGTGAGTTTTACTTAAAATGTATTTAATTAAAAATCAGGCCTGGAGCTCGGGGTGTAGCCTGGTGTTCAGTGCATCTCCAGGCTATAGTTTCAGTCTCCCAGCATTCACATAGAGAGAAAACTGATCTGTCACACTGGTCTTTTCAGTGACTATCTTGTAAACTGAATATGTTTTATACTTCACTAAACTAATATTTAGACCAGAAATATATACCCTTCTAACCTGCTAACGTACTATCAAGTGATTGGTTTGTGGAGATTTTGAATACTTTTAAATTGTATACTAATTCTAAGGTTTTAATTTCCTAATTTCAAAAATGTTGATGTTTAAAAACTCAAGAAATTTTTTCCATAGACTCCTCACAAATTATGAATGTTCAGAAAATATTCTTTTACTGTTACCATCATGTGGTAGATGCTGTTATCTGCTTAGAGCCAGGTGGATTTGTAAGTCGCTCCTTTTTGAGGCTACAGAAATCCACACTGGTCATTAAGATTGCTGCATTCGATTCCTAGGAGTACATCGCAATTCTTTAATCTTAATGATTTTAGGAAAATTTATAGCTATTTTTGAGTAACCCATAACTGAATGTATTAAATAATCCAATTAAGGATAAATGCGCTCTTCCTCTCGGTCCCATATTGAACTCGAGTTGGAAGAGGCGATTCCGGTCTCAAAATGGAGGTAAAACCGCCGCCGCCACAGGGGGAAGGAGGGCCATGATCCAAAGGAGCCAGAGCAGTTGAGGAAGCTGTTTATTGGTGGTCTGAGTTTTGAAACTACCGATGATAGTTTAAGAGAACACTTCGAGAAATGGGGCGCACTTACAGACTGTGTGGTAAGGCGAGATCCTCAAACAAAACGCTCCAGACGCTTTGGTTTTGTGACTTACTCATGTGGTGAACAGGTGGATGCAGCAATGTGTGCTCGACCACGCAAAGCTGATGGGCGTGTGGTGGAACCAGAGGGAGCTGCTTCTAGAGAGGACTCAGTAAAGCCTGGTGCCCATCTGATAGTGAAGGTTTTCGTTGGTGGTATTGAAGATACAGAAGAATATAATTTGAGAGACTACTTTGAAAAATATGGCAAGATTAAAACCATACAAGTTATGGAAGACAGGCAGAGTGGGAAAAAGAGAGGATTTGCTTTTGTAACTTTTGATGATCACAACACAGTTGATAAAATTGTTGTTCAGAAATACCACACTATTAATGGGCATAATTATGAAATGAAAAAGGCCCTTTCTAAACAAGAGATGCAGTCTGCTGGATCACAGAGAGGTGGTGGAGGTGGATCTGGCAACTTAGTGGGTTGTGGAGGAAACTTTGGAGGTGGTGGAGGGAATTTTGGGTGTGGTGGAAACTTTATTGGAAGAGGAGGTTACAGTGGTGGAGGAGGTGGCAGCAGAGGTAGTTATGGAGGAGGTGATGGTGGATATAATGGATCTGGAGGTGATGGTGGAAACTACGGTGGTGGTCCTGGTTACAGTAGTAGAGGAGGGTATGGGAGTGGTGGACCAGGATGTGGAAACCAAGGTGGTGGATACGGTGGTGGTGGAGGAGGATATGGTTACAACGAAGGAGGAAATTTCGGTGGTGGTAACTATGGTGGTGGTGGGAACTATAATGATTTTGGAAATTATAGTTGACAGCAGCAGTCAAATTATGGACCCATGAAGGGGGGCAGTTTAGGTGGAAGAAGCTCTGGCAGTCCTTATGGTGATGGTTATGGATCTGTTGGTGGAAGTGGTGGATATGGTAGCAGAAGGTTTTATAAAACAACAGAAAAGGGCTACAGTTCTTAGCAGGAGAGAGAGCGCAGAGTTGTCAGGAAAGCTGCAGGTTACTTTGAGACAGTCGTCCCAAATGCATTAGAGGCACTGTAAAAATCTGCCACAGAAGGAGCGATGATCCATAGTCAGAAAAGCTACTGCAGCTTAAACAGGGAACCCTGCTGGTTCAGGACTGTCACAGCCACAGTTTGCAAAAAGTGCAGCTATTGATTAATGCAATGTAGTGTCAATTAGATGTACATCCCTGAGATCTTTTATCTGTTGTAGCTTTGTCTTTTTCTTTCTTTTCATTACATCTGGTATATTGCCCTGTAAATTGTGGTAGTGGTATCAGGAATAAAAAATTAAGGAATTTTTAATTTTAAAAAAATAAAGGATAAATGCTTCTGAATGCAAGAATGTTTACAGAAAGGTTTAGATAAGTCCACTGTCCCTACATGCCTGGTATGTATTTCATTTGGAAAGCTGGCATAATATTTAAGATGATTTTCTTAAAAGGAAAAAAAAAAATTTTAGAATAATGTCAAGAAATGAGAATCAAGGGCTTTAACTGCTCATTCTTTTCTCTTTCACCTTAACTTTTCCAACAACACAGTATTACATAGGAGGTTATATCAGTGTCATCTTTAATTTTTTTTGTTTGTTTGAAGGACCAAGTAGTTTAGGGTTGCATTGTTTTTGCATTACAAATGTGGTTAATGTTTAAACTGAATGGAGTATTATAGTCTTAGTACTGGATGTGCAGCCTACAAAGAACCTCTGTGAGCTGATGTTAGCAGTTCTTTCAAAGCATCTCTGTCAGAAACAAACAACACACATTTTAATATCCACCTCTTCGACACATAAGCTTTGTCTACATTTGTGTTCCCAAGGAAAATTACTTGGCATTTGAATTTGCTTCTGACCTATTTTACCTCATCTATAAATAACATTATTACATATAATATGAAGTTTATTGTCATCCTTACAAACAAAATACATTCATGCACCAGCAGGCAGAGGAGGCACCAGTAAATGTCAAGAACATATGCCACATTTCTGCTTAAAGATACTTTGGTCCTTTAAACAGGCTAGCAATACTTTCGTCATTCCTAGCAAGAATCCTACTGACATTTCATTACAAATTTCCGAAATTAACCCTGCTTCATTAAATTATATAAAGTGGCTTTTAAAAATGATCAGTGTGTTGTATCATTGCTGTATATGCCCCATGGTAATTTTTTAACAGACTGCCCTTTTATTACATCTCAAAATGTTTAGGTTGATGAAAAATAATTCATTTTTGTGGCAACATAAGACACTAAATTTTTTCTGAGTTTGTATGGATGCCTCTGTTTATGGAGGCTGGGATATTGTACGTTCTGTATAGTAGAGAAGTACAAAAGGCAAGTGTGTATGTGAACACTCAGTAGTATTCAATTATTTAAAAAAAAATAACATTCATGAAAAGGGCATGAAGAAGCTAATATTGTCTGTTAAGTGCCTGCCACTGTGTGAGATCTGTCTTGAAGTAGAAAAGTTAAATTACTGCTAGACTCCCAAGCAAAATAAAACTACAAATGAGAAAAGCTGAGATTCCTTAGTACCTGGTTCACAAACAGAAGCATTTGGCAGAATTTCACTTTCATTGGGTACTTCACATTGGGTAATGGACACAACTGCAGCCATCTTCCCCAAATCATGGAACAAATTAAGTTTGTGAATCGAGGTACTGCTGTATTCCAGTATGCTGAAAAGCAGAGTCTTATTTTCTCGAAGAGATATGACTAGTAGTTGTGGTGTTGAGCTATGCAAGAGTTGAAGTGCAGTACTTTGAGATAAGGTGAACAGAATTGGAATGGGGTGACTGAGTTCAGTTCTGGGATTTAGTCCTGTGTGTCTTGCTCTGATATGGCCTCAAATCATTGAGGACATACTGGCAGCTTTCTGGTATCAAGTTTTCCTGTTTGCTTATGAAATAGGTCACTTTATAATGCTAATGATAGTGAATGAGATTAATAGTATGTGTTTTTTGCTATATTAAGTATTTGGCATTATAATTTTGTAATACAGGCAGCAAGGTACATGAGGGTGATTCCGTGCATCTTCTCCAGGCATCTGAAACTTGTTATCATTTCACATTTCAGGTTCCTATCCTCTATGTTACAATTTAGAAATTTGAATTAATAAACTTAGCTGAGCAGAATCTGGAGTGTAATTGTTCTAATCACATCCATAAATCATAATACCAGAGTCAGCTAGATAGATCAGTGGACTAAAGTACCTGCTTAGGCAGGTGCAGGGACCAGGCTTCAATCCATGACCCTGCCCCCAGGGTGCCTTGAGAGGGTGATTGAGAAGACCTATAATACCAGCGCTTGGGAGGCTGAATACAGGAGGATCAGTAGGAGTCCAATCTGTGCAGTGAGACCCTGTAGAATCTGTACTAAATACATAAAAAGATCATATTACCAATTTGCTATTATTATTGGAAACAGAAACATTTTATAGTTTGAGCATGTCTTTCAAAATTCACAGAAAAGTGACTGTAGTTTTAGTTTTGGAGGAGAGAGTATCTTGCCAATATATTGCTGTGTTCTCTACTACCATTAAGACCACCCAAAGGAAGTGTGGACAGGAAATACTCAGATATGGAAATATTTCAGTGGGGGGCTGGGGAGATGGCTCAGGAGAATAAGCACTTCTCTGGCAAGCATAAGGGTCTGAGTTCAATCCCCAGTTCCACCGAAAAAGAAATAGCTCAGTGAAACCCATGAATTGTTTTATATACAGTGAGAGAGAGAAAGTCCATCTGTTCTATGGGTCCTGCTTCTAGATTTGTCACTAACTTGTTTTGTAACATAAGCCAAGTCACTTTCCTTTCCTTCTGCATGTTACTATGAATTATAGGCGTAGGAAGGCTTGAATGCTTATGAGTTCCCTTCTATGGTTCTGATTATTTATGCAGAAAGAATACTCATAGCACACTGTCATGTGCAACATCGTTCTGCTTTTGCAAAAAAGAGAATTGTCAGTATGTAGAGGGAATTTAAGGCTAAGTGAATAGATGACATCATGAGAAGGAAACTATGGTCAGGAAGAACTCTTGGAAGTGGAGCAGGAAGAGTTGTCAAAAAGTATCCAGAAAAATGGGAATACTTCAAGAAGGAGAGTGTGATTGCTTCTGCACAGTAAGATATGTCCTTTGTGTTTGGCAACATGTAGGTACTTACTGATCTTGACAAAAGAGAGTTTTGGTTTTTTGAAACAGGGTTTCTCTTTGCGGTTTAGCATGGTCTTGAACTCACTGGCCTGGAGCTCAACAATATCCTGGCTCAGCCTCCTGAGTGCTGGAATTATGGGTGTGTGCCACCACGCTTGGCCAGAAATTTTTGACTTGTCGTCAGAAGTCATGTTGCTGTGGCTTGAGGAAAGATTGAAGACCTAGGAGTAACTGAAGGCTCTAATAAATCCCAAGAAAATGACACACAGAACATGTATTAACCACAGTGGCTATGGTGAGTGAAAGATACCGCTCTAGTGAGTAGTAAAGAAAGGAAGAATACTGAGGGAGTAAAAGTGTGTGTATCTTAGTAGGCTTTATTGTAGGATTGGGGAATTTTTCTTCTGCTTTTGTATTAAAATGAAACAAAGTCAATAGCTGAGTAAGAAAGTAGAAAATGAAGTAACACATTTGAAGAAAGAACAAGGAATGAAATAATTGGGAGAGTAAAAGTTTATAGTTGGGAGTGAGATTCAATTTGAATATGGGATTTTGCTTCTCAAATAATGACTTTATGAAAGGAGCCTTGAGAAATTTTGATTGTATGAGTGAATTTAAAGTCTTTGTATAGCTGCACAGACAGATCTTAATGCTAGGGGCATTGTGTAGTCTTTTTGTTTTTTTTTTTTTTTTTGCTCGGTACTGGGGGACTGAACTTGGGACCTTGCACTTGCCAAGCAAGCACTTATGCCTCCCCACCTCTTGCTTTTATAATCTTAACTGTTTAGAACCCCAGTGGTTTTGTTTCTTTGGCTTTAGATTATAGTTAGACCTTTAGGAATGGCAAGCTTTTGAAAAGTTATTTCTAAACTAAATTTACTTTGTTTGTGAAAAGCTAACTGGTTAAACAAAAATAACTTAGTTGTCTGGGTTTTTTCTTACAAAACAAAATTCCAGGCTATTATTTTATGTTTTCCAAAGAAGATTTTTGAGAAAGAAATGTCAGTAGACTTCTTTTTTATAGCACATTGTGTAAGAACACATTATATACAAATAATTCCTGTTGCAATATCTTAAAAACAAAACCTTCAAATAATTGTGCAATACCTTTGTTATAAGTATGGCCTCAAGTCGTTTTGGATAAATTTTTTTTTTTTTTTTTTTTTAATCTCCTTAAGATGACACTGTGGGACAAAGTAACAGTGGAAATGAGTTCTATTATCACAGTGTTGTGGTGTTTTGTTTTGTTTTGTTTTTGAGGAGGTTTAGGATTTTTAAAACTATGCAAGTTCTTTTCTACCACAAATTAATTGAATTTTATTTATGACACAGATTAATGTCTGGCAAGAATTGCCCACAGGGCTTCACTGAATGTGAACCCACACAGTTTTAAGTATTTGTGGAATTTAAGTAGTGCTTCAAGTTTTAAGTACCTGGAAAGTGGAAAAGTCTTTTGAGTACTTTATATGGTTAGATTTCAAACATTCTTAGTCTTAGTAGCTTTATTAATAAAATCCAGACTTGTGGGATAGGTGTCTTATTCTGTGAGTCTACTATAGTAAGGCTGTGTTAGTAAAATATTTTTTACAAAATAAGGTGAGTTGTTTTTGGTAATTGTTTGCGCTGCATTGTCTTTTGGCAGTGTCTTCAGAGAAGTGTGACTGAAATTTGTAAATCAAACTTCTAGCTTTTTTGAACTCTATTGAATTGCTATCTCCTGAGCTCCTATAGTACTTCCTTCCTCATCTTCATCATTGTAGTTGGTATAGATTGAGTTCACAGTGTATTAAGTGTTTGACATGCATTACTTTGTTTAATACTAACAGCCCTTTGATATGTGCTATGCTATGCCTGTTTTACAAGTTAAACAGTTTGGAGAGATAGATGGATTTAAATCTAGTTTTGTAAAATTTAAATGAACATGTTTTCTTCCTACTAAAGCATGCATTATCTTTCTATTTAATCTTATTAAAATATCAGTTTCCTTCAGTCATATTGTGGTTGGTCTCCTGTGTGCCTTTGTGTTTTCTACTGGTCTGACTTTCCAGGAGACAAGGACCTTATCTTGTTCATATCTGTGACCTCTCTTCAGTGTCCATTAAGAGGCCTGGGGAGCATAAACAACTTATGATAGCAGTGAGACAGGTGCTGTGAGGTTGTTTTACTACTTTAGACAGCATCCACGTTGATTGCTTCATATGTTTTACCCTTTTGATGTATTGGTACAGCCTCCCTTTCTCCCTCCCTCCCCCCTTCTCTGTCCCTCTCTGTCTCTCATGCATGCACACACATACACACACCCAAACCTGCATGCCCACACAGTTTTATAAAATGGCAGTTACTTTTGTAATGTTGTGGACCCAGAAAATCAAGGCCTAAAATAAATGAAACTTGCTTAAGACCACATTAGTTAATGCAGTAGTGCAAATCTAGGTTTCTATTTTAGGCATTCTTTAAAATTTTTTTCCTTATTTATTTGATAGAGGTTCTCACTACACAGTTCAGACTCAGTGATCCTCCTATCTCAAGCTCCCCAGTGCTGAGATTACAGGTGTGTGCCGCCACTCCTGGTTTCAGGGCCTGCATGGTGTACCTTGGTACTGGGGATCCAAGTCGGGCCTTTGCACTTGCCAGGCAGGCACTTGGACCCACTGTCCAGCCCTAGGATTCTATTTTAAATCATACAGTCGTCTATTCCAAGCTACCTGTGGTAATAGCAATCTGTGTATTATGGCTTGACATATTTATATGTTCATCAAGAAATGAAGGCAATAAAACAAAGGTGTCCACAAATGAATTTTATCTAAAAGAGGAGTTCTTCTTGCAGTGAAGAATGTAACCTCTTTACTCAGGCACTTCAGATCTTTTAGTTGTTTCACTCTATGAGGCAAAAATTTTTAGAAATAATTGTAGTTAAAAGTTAAGGAATAAAATAATACTAACTTAACAAATCCATGACTATATCACATTTTAGTCAAATATAAGCCTAGCATAATTCCTACACTTTTTTTTTTTTTTTTTTTTTTGTATCAGGGATCAAACTCAGGACCTTGTACTTGCCAGGCAGGCACTTATTCCACTGAGCTATCTCCCCAACCCCTGCACATATACCCTTAATTTGCTATTGTGGATTAAAGGTTCAGGGATGTGACTCTGGTAGAATGCTTACTTTGTATATACAGAGGTCTGGGTTTGATCTCTTCATGGAAGGGCGGATATAAAGTAAGCAAACGGAGCCGGGCGTGGGGGTGCAGGCCTGTAATCCCAGCACTCAGGAGGCTGAGGCAGGAGGATTGTTGTGAGTTCGAGACCAGCCTGAGCTACAAAGTGAGCTTAAGGCCAGCCTGAACTGCATAGTGAGACTCTGTCTCAAAAAGACAAAAAAAAAAAATAAAAAAATAAAAAAAATAAAGTAAGCAAATGAAGAAGAATCTTATAAAGTGATTTCTTACCTAGGCCTGGTGGTATACATTTACAAT
>PVKA01033340.1:6765-24583 GCA_004027165.1 Ctenomys sociabilis
TAGAAAAAAATGACATACGTTACAGATTTTCAAAACATGGATAGCTAATTTTTATGTCTTCTATATATATATATATATATATATATATATATACATTTTTTTATATAAAACAATCCAACACAGATCAGCAGTCCACAATAGAAACGGGTTATCCACAGAAGTTGTTGACTTGAGCCATTCACAGCTCAGTATATTTGTATGACTTTAATCTCATGTTCTTTACAGATTACATAGATTTGGATGAATTATCAGAAAACTTTGTTGGAAAGAATGGGAAGGAGTTACTGGGACTTGAACATAGAGCCTTGATCCTGAGCTGAGTTAGAAATACAGGCAAACAGGGTTAGACACTCAAAAGACCCTAATACAGAAGACAAGACACCTTGCAACTGTGGAAGAGACCTCAAGACAAAAGAGTAAAACTACCTACCTAGGGATGGGCATCAGGGATTGCAATTTACTTATTTGCAGTGCTGGGGATTGAACTCAGAACCCTACGCTTGCCAGGCAAGTGCTTATTCTACTGAGCTATCTCCCCAGCCCTTGATAGTCTAAATAGATATCAGTCTTGCTGTCTTCAGAAAGCCAGCAAGAGTCACTAACCCAACCCCTTACAGGAAAAGCTCCTGTTGTGTATTTATGATTATTTGATAAATTGCTCACTTGCTAAGTTTCTCAGTTCCCCATTTGACCCCAATTTAATTAATTTTACCCAAGCAATTGTGCTTATAATCTTATTGGTTGGCCATAGTTTTATGGTTTTGTCCCACCTCACGCCCATCATGTGAGTGTCCATGTTTCCCACCTTAGATCCACCTCACCTAGTGGTTTTGCTCTATAAAAATCCCTAGAAAAAGGCAGATTCCTTGGCAACCGGCTCCGGTCCCCTTATGTCCCTCTTTTGCTCTTAACCTCCAGTGTTCCTAAAATTCGTTTTTCAGGGTTTTTTTTATTTATTTATTTTTCTCTTCGTTTGCAAGGTCTCTACGCGGCTTGGACTCATAGTGATCCTCCTGTTTTCTGCCTCCCAAGGGCTGGGATTACAGGCCCGTGTTTTTCAATTTTAGAGAACACGAACTCTTCCCTGATATCTTTCAGGTGTGAGTTTCATTTCTCTATCAATGCAACCCCAGAATTTTTTTTTTAATTTTGAGATAAGGATTCACTAAATTGCCCTGGGTTTAAAATTGTCATCCACCTGCCTCCCAGAGTGCTGGGATTACAGGTCTGTGTCACCATACCCAGCTAGCAGAAACATTTTAACTCAACATTGTTTACCATTGCTGTACCTGGTCGTGGCATACCTGTAATCCCAGCACTACGGAGGCTGAGCCAGGAAGATTGCTACAGGTTATAAACCAGCCTGGACTCCATAGTGAGTTCAAAACCAGCCTGAACTACATAGCAAGTAGTCCAAAATATTATTTTGCCCATCAAAATAATAATAAAAGTAAGGCGCAAAGGACAGGGTGCTGAACCTAATTTCCTCAGACGTACAACTCAGCATCTGACGCCCGCTCTCTTCTGGGCTGTTACTGCGCAAGCGCAAGGGTAGCCCTCAGTCGTGAGCGGCGGCCGCCAGGGGACGCCATGAGATAGTGGCTGCTGTTCTGGGTTCCCCGAGAACTAGATTGAAACGTGGGAAAAAGCGCATGCTCCGTACGCGTGCGCGCTGCGCGGCCTCCCAGACAGCATGGCGCCGGTGGAGCACGTCGTGGCCGACGCCGGGGCTTTTCTGAGGGACGCGGCTCTGCAGGTACTGGAGCGCCGGCCTAGACGCGGGGTTGGGGCCTCCCCTGAGGGACACCCGGGACCGGGCGGCCTGGTGCACGGTACGGGCTGCTGCGAGTGGGGCCCATCTGTCCGCAGGACATCGGAAAGAACATCTACACCGTGCGGGAGGTGCTCAGCGAGATTCGGGACAGGGCCACGCGCCGGCGCCTCGCCGTGCTGCCCTTCGAGCTGCGCTTCCGGGAGCCGCTGCCGGAATACGTGCGGCTGGGTGAGTGCGCGCGGGGCGCGTCCTTAGGGCAGCTTGCGCCCGACTACCGCCGGGACGGATGCCCCGCCGCCCGGGCCGCTACGCGGAGGGCGCTGGTGGCTCCCGTCCCCAGGTTTTGCTGCGGACGTTGGGTGGGGACCTAGGACGTTGGCAGCGCGCAGTACGTGTGCTAGACGAACGTGTACGGGGCTGAAAGAGAGCGGTGGTGCGGCGTTCCCTGCCTTCTTCCACAAGCCCTGGATTCCATTCCTGGCGTTGCCGCACACACACACCCCACGTGGAGGACCCCAGGCCGCTTAGTCTCCCTCGTTCCCTTAGGATGACGATTGTGTGTGTGCTTGAGACCATTTCTCACTGTGTGAACCAGGCTGGCCTAGAACTCACGGCAGTTCTGCCTCAGTTTCCCGAGTGCAGATGTGCCACCACACCCGGCCCTTGTTTGTTTTTTATTTTTTGTTTTGTTTTTGTTTTTTGTATATTTGAGACAGGGTCTCTGTGCTATTCAGCCTGGCCTAGAGCTCACTTTGTAGCCCTAAGGCTGGTCTCAAACCCGCGGAGATCCTCCTGGCTGAACCTGGAGTGCTGGGATTACGGCCTGCGCCACCATGCCTGTTCCAGGCCTTAGGGCTTAGGGTGGGCGCCCGCATCTGGGCCAGACCACATGGCATGTGGGCTTGGGATCGAACTGGAGCTCAGGTCCTTGTGCTTGCCGGGTAGGTGCTTATGCCCCTGGGCTATCTCTCCAGCCTCCTTATTTTTAAAGAAATGTGAGCAGGGCTAGGGATACTGCTCAGTGGCACAATTCCTGGTACCCCTCCCCAAGAAAAAGTGAATATGAGAAATACTGTGTCTCTTGCCATTGTAGAAGAAATCTTTATGTTAATGTTAGAAAATTTCAGTTGTTGATTCTCAGTGAACACAGTAGTTGGGGCCAGGAGATGGCTCAGTAGACTAAGCCCGGCAAACATTTGCTCGAGTTCAATCCTCGGTTCTGCAAAAAAAAAACTAGTAGTAACTGCTGATGTTAACAGTATATAAGCACGGGTTTGCCTTTTTTTTTTTTGAGACTGGATCTGTCTATAGTTAAGGCTGGCCTTGAGCTCACTTTGTAGCCCAGGCTGCTCTTGGTTTTGCTACAATTCTCCTGCCTCAGCTCCAGAGTGCTTGGATTACAGAGGTGCGGCACACGCCCAGCTAGAATTACGGGTTTTATTTATTTATTTTTTTGGCAGAACCGGAGATTGAACTCAGGCCCTTGCACTTGCTAGGGAAGTACTTATTCCACTGAGCCATCTCCCCGGCTCCCCCAGAATTACGGGTTTTTTATCCTTTAAAACTGTCTGCTGGGAAGATAGTAGTCTAAGCATCTATCTGGCAAGTGCAAAGATCCAGGGTCGATCCTCAGTGCTGTATGCTGTGCCAGCCTACTGTGCGGGTCACCAAAAACGGAGCATAATGGCACATGCCTGTAATCCCAGCACTTGGAAGGCTGAGGCAGGAGGATCACTATGAGTTTGAGGCCAGCCTGAGCCACACACTGAATTCAAGTCCAGCCTGAGTTACATGGGAAGACTTTATCTTTAAAAAAAAAAAGAAAAAAAGTATATTATTTATTACAGTGGCATGGAGTGTTTTTGTTTCAATGTAGACTACAATTTCCATTGCTTTACCAGGCAATGAGAATAGCTGCTAAGAGACAGGAGGGTGTAAGCTGATAAAATCCAATCCAAGAACTGGGCGAAAAGAACTTCTAGCATACAACAGCTGCAGTGCAGAACTCTAATCAGACACAAACCTGGCAACTTTCAGTGACTTTATGAGCCTGGTTCTGTTTTTGGATCTGTACTTGACAGCTTTTTTTTGGTGGAACAGGGGATTGAACTCAGGCCCTTGCATTTGCCAGGGAAGCATTTATTCCACTGAGCCATCTCCTTGGCCCTGGATCTGTACTTGATGAGAACACTACAGCCAGACTCTCTGAGGTGGTTCTTAGGGGTGGGGATCGAGATTCTCAGCCATGAACTGGAAAGGTCAGAAGCATGGATGAAGATGTCAAAGATTTGATGGGCTGTTGACCTTCTTGGCTTTCCCCAATACTCTTGTTGTGGCTCTTGAAGTTCTGCCAGGCTGTTGACTCTAAAGTCAGAAATAACCTTCTTCACAGTGACTGAATTTTCAAAGAAGACCGGAGACTATCCCAGCCTCTCCGCTACAGATATCCAGGTACTGGCTCTCACATACCAATTGGAAGCAGAGTTTGTTGGAGTATCTCACCTAAAACGAGAACCAGAAAAGGTAAATCAGGAGGATTGGAGGTTTTAAAAAAAAAGAAAGAAAGAAAACTTTATTATGGAAACTCTCAGTTTATATAAAGTTTTTTCAAAGTAGAGAGCACAGCATAGCAAACCCAAAGTGCCCGCCGCTCAGCTCCGCAGCTGTTCTGTCGAGATGCGCCTTGGTAGTGAGCTGCAGCCCCGTGTACTGTGAACCCGGACTTTTGTTATTTCACAGAATTTCCTTCCCTCTTGTCTGCTTAAAAAATTTTTGACCTTGCTAGGGACCAAACCTAGGGCCTCCCACAGACTGTAGGTGTATGTAAAAGTCAGTACTCTGATCGTGGTGACACACACTTGTAATCCCAGCATTTGGAGGCTGAGTCAACAAGATTGCCACATTGGAGGACAGCCTGGGCTACATAGCATGACTCTGTTTCAAAAAACTAAAAAAATGTAAAAGAACAGTACCTTAAAAGTAATAATGATTATAACCTCAGAGCCAACTTTATTTTTGCTTTGTGTTGAGATCCCGGTCTCAATATGTAGTACAAAATGGCCTTGAACTCACAGTGTAACCACTACTTGGCCTGGAACTCAAGATCCTCCTGCCTCAGCCTCTCAGGTGCTTATCAAAGCCATCTGTTACTCCTAACAAAAACCTATCCACTGAGGGCCCAGGTATATAGCTCATTAGAATAAGCACTTGCCTGGTAAGCCCAGGGTCTTAAGTTCAATCTCCATTACCGCAAAAAAGAAAAGAAAAGAAAAGAAAAAAATCCACTAAGTATTCACATTTCTCACTTATTGCATAAATGTTATTTGTAGGCCAGAGAGATAGCTTAGTTGCATAAGTGCCTGCCTGCCTGGTGAGCGCAAGGTCCTGAGTTTGAACCCTGGCACCAAAAAAATTGTTTGGGTCAGGATCCACATAAGGTTCACGTATTGCAGTTAACAGATGTGCTTTAATTTCTTATCTGTAGGTTCTGTTTCAATTTAGAGAATAAAATTCTTTTAGTGTTGACCAAGAATTGCTTGATCTTGAGGCATAGGCCTGTAATCCCAGCACTTGGGGCGCTGAGGCAGAAGGATCACTGTGAGCTTAAGGCCACACAGGGCTACATGGTGGCTTTAAGGCCAAGCTAAACTGCATGGCAATACCCTATCTCAAAAAAAGAAGAAGAAAAATAAAAATAAAAAAATTGTTTGACCTCCTTTACTTACCTAATGTTGCCAGCCCTTTTTTATTCTTTAAGACACAGTCTTACTAAATTGCCCAGGCTGGGCTCAGAAGTTGCAGTCCTCCTGCTTAGCCTTCCAGATTCCTGGGATTATAGAAGTGACCACCACAGGTGCCTTAAAACAAGATATTCTTTGACCAGGCAATTGCACCTAGAGGCATTTTACAGTTATGTGTATGATGGCCAAAAAAAAAAAAAAAACAAACAAAACATTTATTTTATTGTATTGGTATTGCTAAGTATTAGTTTTTAAACAGTTTTTAAAATTTCTAAACAATAGGCATCTTTGATTTAAGTAACCAGGGGGAAATACTAAGGATTTTGTTATTCTAATATCTTTGTGTGTTGAAAGCTACCTTGCTCAGCCCTAGTCCTTCTTTTTTCCCTTGAAGGTTAGAGTGAGCTCCTCGATTCAGCACCCAGAAACTCCGCTGCACGTCGCTGGCTTCCACCTCCCCTGCAAGGTGAGTCTTCAGTGCACCCTCTTGTTCAGATGCTTCCACCACCATCTTACCCCGCAGCTGTTCCCAGCAGCCCATTTACCTGGACTGGTAGGATCATCAGGGGATTTATACATAAGAAATGAAAGCATTGTCGAACACTGTCTGACCTGACATATGTATTGTGTCATTTTACCTATAATCCACTCCATTTTCAGGTGGTTTTCCTTTGTTTATCTTTGAGATGGGGTCCCAATATGCAGTTCAGGCTGGCCTTGAGCTCATTTTATAGCCCTGGCTGGTCTCTACTTCAAACGTTCTTCCTGCCTTGAGCTCATTTTATAGCCCTGGCTGGTCTCTACTTCAAAAGTTCTTCCTGCCTCAGCCTGCAGTGCTGGGAGTATAGTTGTGTGACACCACCACCAGCCAGTTTTCAAGTTTTTAGGTCACTGTTAGAAAAAAAGTCATGTACACATCTACAGTCTCAGCTGTTGGGATGCCACAGCAGGAGGATCTCTGAGTAATAAATACTTCTGTTCATCTCAGCCTAAACCACCTCAAGAAACTGTAGACTATGGGTCTCCAGCCAGTGAGTCTGAGAACCCAGAATTCAGCTCCTTCCTGTTCTGGAGGAACCCCCTGCCTAATATCGACCGTGAGCTACAGCATCTACTGGTAAGGCCCAGCCCACCATCCCCGCTCAGCAGCACAGTAGCTCTTTGCCACCGTTCCTGTGGGGTAGTGGGGTGAATTCTGTTGCTGTTTCAGATTGACAGAGGTGGAGAGGAGGAGGAGGAAGGTGATGGTTCTGAAGAAAGTCGAGGCGAAGACAGTGATGAGGATGGCGGTGGTTGGATAACCCCCAGCAACATCAAACAGATCCAGGAGGAGTTGGAGAAGTGCGACAGCCCGGAAGATGTGCGCGTTGGCTGTGTAACTACAGACTTCGCCATGCAGGTGTGGAAGCATTGTCTTAGTTACCTTTCTTGTGGCACAGACAAAATACCCAACACTGAAAGGTAGAGGGAGGAGGAAAGGCTTATTTCTGCTTAGTTGGCTGTCGCGCACAGCCTCGCCAGCAAGGAAGACACAACAACCAGTTTTTTGTTTTTTTTTGTAGTTTATTTAGTCCTTTAACAACCTGGATTTTTTGTTGTTGTTGTTCTTTCTACCCTCCTTTCTTTTTTCCCTTTTTTTTTTCCCTTTGTTTTTTCTTTCCTTTGTTCTGAATCCCGCTCGTAGCTAAATACCTGTGGGCCTCCAATCGCGGGGAGCCACGTGTGTACTACTGATAGGTCCAGGTACGCGGAAGCAATGCCATAGTCTTAGCCTTAGCCAAATAAGAAACTGTTTATTACGGAGAGCACTCACACACCCCCCCGGGGGGGGGGGGGGTGGAAGGCGGAAGCCAGCTCTATCTTTAAGGTGTGGCTGTGCGCAGCTCTCCACAGTTGGCTCCAAGGCAGGGTGTGGTAGGGGTTGTCAGAAGGGAAACGCTCCCTGGCATGGCAGAAGGCAGCAAAGGCAACAGGAGAAGTGACCCTTTTTCTGTCCTTTATATTTTATCCAGGGAACAGCACTCATATCCAGGGAACAGCACTCACACCCAGGGTGGGATGCCCTTAATCCTACCCAGAACCATACCAAACCAGTCAGAGGACTGATTTAGTAACCGCACACCCTTAATCCCAGCTTGTACCCCCTGGCACCTCAGGAAAAGTCCTACCTGTGAAGCTTTGGGGAATGCAAACCATAACAGTCAGGCACAGGCCGGCCCTGGGCTGTGTGGTACATGTTGCCCACAGCAGTCATGTGGAGATTTGGAGACATGTACAGAGCTGTATGCTTCTGATTTTCCTATTTATAGAACCTTTACTTATGCTATTTGCAAATTGTTAATTGTTAACACTTTTTACTTAACACTGGACAATCATAGCCATAGTGACAAAATTTGTATAGTGTGTTAAATTTTTAATCTGATATTCATAATCAATTGATGGGTTTCTCTCAATGTATCTAATGCCCTCATAACTGGTGGCAGAGCCATGTTGTGGGCAGCCTGGCTCAGGCCACATGGGCATCCTTCTTTGCAGAATGTCCTGCTGCAGATGGGGCTGCACGCACTGGCAGTGAATGGCATGCAGATCCGAGAGGCCCGGAGCTACATCCTGCGCTGCCACGGCTGCTTCAAGTGAGATTGATTGATTACCTTCTCTGTGTTTCAGATTTGCTGGATGCTTGGGGGTGGGGCTGGCACAGCATGTGGTGCTGAGGAATGAACCAAGCCACTGTCCCTGCGTGCTTGCCTAAGCAGGCACTTTAGTCCACTGAGCTATCTGGTAGGCCTCTTTGGTTTGTTTTGTCTCAGGACAGCATCTCTCTGTGAGAAGTCCAGGCTGGCCTCAAACTCATAATCCTCCTGCCTCAAATATGTACCACATGCCTGGCTTTCAGAGTCATAAATAAAATGGCAAGTGCCCTTGTGAAAAACAAGAAAGATACATCAAGGGGAGGATCAGTTTACTGGCTGCTCCTCTTGCCTTCCCGGCTCTGCTGTGCTCTTCCTGAGGCGGGGTGCTGTCCTGTGCAGCCCTGGCTCCTGTGTGCAGGTGGCCCAGGCCTCATCTGGGGTGGCTTCTAGCCCTCTGCATCCACGGCTGGATCTGATGGAGCCCACGGTGCAGGGGTCCTTTGCAGGTGCTGCCTCAGCCCTAACCTGGGAGCCGGTGGTGAATCCTGGAGGACATGGACCACTCTGCCCTTGGCAATAGCAGCGTTTTGCTGCTCAGCACTGTGCTGTGTTTCGTGGGAGCCATCCTCATGAATAAGTCCCAGCCACCCCCTGGGTTGATAACCACCCAGACTGATGTGTGGGACAGGGTGGGTTCAAGCTGCTTGAGAAAGAGCACCACCACAGTTTGTCCAGTTTGCCAGGCTGCCTGGGCCTGTGCTGTCCCCTGAGTTCTGGGGTGAAGAGCAGATGCTCCCCATGCCCACAGGGGTCTCAGTAACCCTGGAGAATGGTGACAAAGGTTCTGGTCAAAGCTGGTTATCAGGGTAAGAGATTACTGCTCCTTTTTTCCATTTTTTGTGGGCTTCATATGCTCCTTCTCTGCTCCCGTTCAAGGAAGGGAGCAATGCTTGATTCCATTTCCCCTTGGTGTGGGCCAGCCACCTTTTATGTAATTCAGGTGTGCAGCTGCATGGGCTGCCAAGGCAGAACAGGACAAAGGCAAGTGTGAGGCCAGCCCAGCCAGCTTAGACCCTGTCTCAAAATAAACAAAAATGGGGCTGGGGAGATGGCTCAGTGGAATAAGCACTTGCCTGGCAAGCACAGGGGCCTGAGTTCAATCGTTCAGTCCTATAGACAGACAGACATGGGCAGGGTGCCCCTTAGCTGCTTCTTGGTGCATCCTCCTCCCCCAAGGCTGTGAGTCATGCTGCGCTGTGGCACCAGCACACAGCCTCTCTGTCCCCAGGACCACATCTGATGTGAGCAGGGTATTCTGCGCGCACTGTGGTAACAAGACCCTGAAGAAAGTGTCCGTGACCGTGAGCAGCGATGGCACCATGCACATGCACTTCTCTCGCAACCCCAAGGTGCTGAACCCCCGAGGCCTCCGGGTAAGTGCTGTCCCCACCCACCACCAGGCTCCAAAGAACAAGGGACAGCAGAAGAACTCTGGTGGCAGCTGCTGGATATAGGCCCAGGAGCCTGAGGGCCAGGAATTGTGCCCAGCACCCCATGCCTGCAATGAGGGCCAGCAAGGGCCAGTCTGGAAAAGCTGCCAGAGACCTCACAGAGAGATATGGGCCCAGAAGATGGGCGTGAGAGCAAGCTTTCTTTCTAATGGTACTAGAGAGTGAACCCAGTACTTTTAAAAAACATTTTGACAAGAGGTGCACACATGTAACCCCAGTACTAGGGAGGCTGAGGCAAGATTGCTATGAACTTGGTTATGTAACCTGTGGCCAGCCTAGGTTACATAGTGAGCTCAAGGCCTGGCTGTACTACATAGCAAGACACTGTCTCCAAAAAAATAGAAAAAGATTTCTAAAAATTCTAAGATAAGGTCTTGCTAATTTTCCAAGGCTGGGCTTGAACTTGGAATCCTCCTGCCTCAGCCTCCCAGGTACTGGGATTACAGGAGTGCATCAATGCCCTTGGTGTTTCTTCCTTTTTTTTAAATCAGTATGAGTTTGAGATAATTACAATCATCCCACCACTTCCATTTGAGCCCAGCCCCCAGCTTGCACACTAGGCCTCCCCTTCACATATAACACCCCACCAACACTGCTCCCCACTGAGCTCAACCTTGGCATCAGAACTTCAGGCACACAGCATTGCAAAGGCAGTCTTCAGCCTGCCTTTACTTTCTGTCTCCAGCCCAGGGGTGTGGTCAGACCCTGAGATTTCTGATTCCTCATGCATCGGGCTGAGATCTGGGTGAGGGGTGGTGGGTAGGGTGTGGGCTACCACCCACCTCATCCTCTGTGAATGCCACATGCTGAGACCCTGTCTCCCTGCAGTACTCACTCCCTATGCCAAGAGGGGGCAAATATGCCATCAACCCGCACCTGACAGAGGACCAGCGCTTCCCACAGCTGCGACTGTCCCGAAAGGCCCAGCAGAAGACCAACGTGTTTGCTCCTGACTACACTGCTGGAGTGTCGCCCTTTGCAGAAAATGACATCTCCAGCCGTGCGGCCACCCTACAGGTCCGAGACAGTGCCTTGGGAGCTGGGCGGAGACGCTTAAATCCCAATGCATCCAGAAAGAAGTTTGTGAAGAAAAGGTGAGGCAACTGTGAGCGCCTGCGCACAGCCTGGACAGCACGCGGGGCTGAGGACAAGTCTGATGCCTTGGTCCAGCTGCATCCCCTCAGCACATTGGGATGGGGTGCCAGGATAGCTGCCTAGCTCCTTCGCAACTCGCTGTGTCGGGTTGGGGTGGTGGAGCCTGGCTAGGACTCAAGCCACAGGCGGGGACCCAACAGGACAGGACAGCGAAGATCCAGAGCTTATGGCTACAAGGGAGTTCCCAGATACAGTATTTTTCTAATACGTGTGGCTGCAAGCTCCAGGTTCTTGCCTGTCGATGAATTTGAGCTAAAGCGTGAACCACATGCTTGAGGATCATTGTGCAAGTTTATAAACATTTCACAATAAAACTTACAAGCTGCCACTTCTCCTTTATCTCTTTAACTATTTGGATTTTTTTTTTTCTTTTGTCTTTTTGAGACAGGGTCTCACTATGCAGTTCAGGCTGGCCTTAAGCTCACTTTGTAGCTCAGGCTGGTCTCGAACTCACAACAATCCTCCTGCCTCAGCCTCCCGAGTGCTGGGATTACAGGCCTGCGCCACCACGCCCGGCACTATTTGGTTTTTTTAAAGGTCTCCTTCAGGAAAGTTTTGGATTGTGGTCTCGGGTGCAGCCTTTCATATGGATTTGTACGAGGTCAACATCTGTCTTGTAGCTTTCTTTCCCACACACATTCACACATGCACAGTATGAGTCACCTGGGAAAAGCATGGCCTTTTACCTCCCTAGAGTACACTGGCCAGACTTTTTTTTTTTTTTTTTACTCTGAGACAGGGTGTCTCAGTTATATTTATTCATTGCTGGGACAAAAATACCAACACCCAGAATTAAGGAAAGGTTTTAGTCTATACTTGGCTGGCCCCAGGCAGTGGTCATGGCAGACAAGCAGCAGCTGTCAAGGCTGTCTCTTCCTTCCACACTCCTCCAAGGAAGCGGCATACAGCAGCCTTTCTCCTTTCATGTACCTTGTAAGTGCTGAGTCAGGCAGGCCCGTCCTGCCCCAGAATGTGGAATCACCAAGCTTTGGGTCCAGCCAGACTTCCAACATCACAGACTGACAACTTGGCAACTCTGGATGTATTTTTTTAAACCAGTCTCTAGGTACAAAGAATAAAAGCTTGCCTGGCAAACACAAGGGTCTAAGTTCAATTCCTGGTTCCGCAAAGAAAAAAGAATCACTGTTAAGTCTTTTTTTTGTGCAGAACCAGGGATTGAACTCAGACCCTTGCGTTTACCAGGCAAGCGCTTACTCTACTGAGCCATCTCCCTGGCCACTGTTAAAGTCTTAATGTGTGCTAAGTGTAACAGTTTTTGCTGGCCCCCCCAAAGACATCCCTTTATGCAAAAAGTACTTTGGTTTATCTGCAAAACTTGAAGTCATTGTTGAGAAGTCCCCACACACACACACAAAAAAAAAAGTCCCGAGTCTCAGGATCGAAGAAAACTTTGCTGTGAACCCCTGTACAAATGAAAAGTTAACTTTTAACATTAAGATGGGTGGAGCAGGATATAAACCATTTGGACCAAATCAAGTCTCACATCCAGAAGAAGGGCAAACGTTAAGTCCTTTACTTTCATATGCAATATCCAAAGCCTTCTAATGAGTTGTAAGCTCCAAAAGCCTTGCGTGACCACCCCTATGGCACATTTGTTGATATTTTTTTTTTTTTTTTTCTATTTGGGGTATTGAACTCAGAGCCTTGTGCTTGCCAGGCAGGCACTTACTGTACTGAGCTATCTCCCCAACCCCAGCCTTTGAAATCTAGGTGGAAGCCTTCCTAACCTCAGAACTTGCATACTCTAAATGCACCTAAAACCAAAGCCAAGGGCTGCTGCCAGCTGGAGTAGTAGGCTTTTCTCTCTTGGCTGTAGGGATTGAGTGCCTATATTGTTGAGAACTCTGACTCTGATTTTGAGGATCAAATTCTCTATATCAGCACCATTTGGAAACCCGGTGTGGCTCCCACCTGCATTTTGTAACATGGGACTGCAGCTTTCTCCTCAAAGCAAAGTCCCTCACCCTTGTGACTTTGAGGCTGCAAAGGGTAAAAAAAACTGCTGTCTCCTGTGATGCCCTCAGGACATCTTTTATTTTCTTGTCTCTCCTGAGCAATGGAGATCTCAGCCCTATCTTTGTAGTCTAGTCTACAGCCTTTTTGGCCAAATACAACATTTTAAATCATCCTCCTGGGCTCTATGCTCTTCATTCTCAACATAAATCTGACTAAAAGCCCTCAAAAATAGCCATGCCACTGCCTCAACATTTGACTGTTTTGAGTTTTTTTGTTTTGTGAGATTAACTAGTCTACTGTGCTTCATCTCAGTCTCAGGGAAAGTGTGCACAGTACCAAAATGTAGACAAACTTTCTGCTCTGCCAGCCATAACACAGATCATCTGCAGTCTGCCAGCAGAAACCTCCCCAACCTGCTCTTTTTTTTTTTTTTGGTCTTTTTGAGACAGGGTCTCACTATGCAGTTCAGGCTGGCCTTAAGCTCATTTTGTAGCTCAGGCTGGTCTCAAACTCACAACAATCCTGCCTCAACCTCCTGAGTGCTGGGATGACAGGCATGCGCCACCATGCCCGGCTTTCCAGCCTGCTCTTTACAGGCAGGGTTTCTATCAGCATTCTGGTCTTCTGAGCTCTGACCAGAATGTCTCATACAGATTTTAGCTCTTCACTAGTAGGTAACACTTTTTTTTTTTTGGCAGAACCAGGGATTGAACTCAGGCCCTTGCACTTGCCAGGGAAGCACTTATTCCACTGAGCTATCTCCCCAGCCCCCCCTCAACCTTTTTATCTCCACATAAGCCATTTCCAAAAGCCCAGTAATCTACGTTGTCGGGCAACAGCCCCACTCCCAAAGCCAAATTTTGTCTGTTATTTTTTGCCCATTGCTGGGTCAAAATACACCTGAAATTAAGAAAGGAAAGGTTTATTTAGCTCACAGTTTGTGGAGGTTTTAGTCTATACTTAGCTGGCTCCCAGACAGTGATACATGACAGAACAGCAGTTCATGGCAGCAAAAAAAACGAACAACAGCTGTGGTGTTTTATCAAGCCTTTCTTCCACGCTGACTGCAAAAACCAGAGCTCCTCCAAAACGGTGGCAGCTGCTGTGAAGATCGAAGTGCCTCTAAAGTGGTGCAGCTGCGTCGATCAAGCTCCTCAAAGTAAACGGCATGCAAAAGCCTTTCTCAGCCCCTTTACATATGCTAGAAGTGCTGAGTAACTCTGGGGCAAGGCTTCCCAGCTAAGACTTGGAGAGACCAAGCCAGTCTGATCAAGCTTTGGACGTCAAGTTGACAAAAAAGATCAACCACCACACTCAATAGCCCAGGCTGGCTTCAACCTCAGCAATCCTCCTGCCTCAGCCTGCTCAGTGCTGGGATCACAGGCTTATGCCACCAGGCTCAAACAGGTGTTTCCTTCTGCAATGCTGGGGCTAAGCTTGGCACATGCTGTCCAGGTGCCCAGCCCTGAGCTGCTTGTTCAGGGCATTGGGCAGTTGTGAACATATGCTCAGCACAGGACACCACTTTGTGTCAGTTCACAGAGGCAGAAAGCTGCCGGCTCAAGCCCTAAACCCTGGTACAGTCATCTGCAGTGGCCAATGAGTCCCTAGGATGTCTGGGCACATCAGAGGCCCACCCACTCCAGCAGACCCAGGCACTAAAGGTTAAGTCCCCTCCCTAGGGCACCCTAGCTGTGGTGAGAAACCAGGCTGGGATCTCAGCTTCATCCCTTGAGTGTGGAAGACACAGATGTGTGGGCAGAAGCTGGGAAACAGAGAAGTCTGAATGTGTGTCAGTCACTGACACACCTGCTGGTGGCTGATACTCCAGGATGGGAGGTGATGCTGGTCCTAGCCTGTGGTGAGCCGGACCTGCCTTCTCCATCTCCCCTCATACTCTTGGTATCAAACATGTAGAAAAAAAAGGACAACAGGATGAACACCAGCTTCAATATGTCCTACATTTCACTGTTCACTTAGTACTTTCGTAGCTAGGAGTGGAGGTGTGCATCTGTAATCCCAGTACTAGGGAGGCTGAGGCAAGAGGGCCCTTGCCAAGTTGGAGGCCAGCCTGGGACACAAAGCAACAGCAGCTTGAATTGAATAGTGAGACTTCCCAGAAAACCACAAGGCAGGCTAGGGAGCTAGCTCAGAAGGAAATAGCTCAGCAGCATGAGTAGCTGCCTGGCAAGTACAAGTTTGATCACTGTACAAAAAAAAAACCTTAGAGTTTAACCCTCTTAAAATCTTACTTTCCTAGGCCTGGTGTGGTGGCGCATGCCTGTAATCCCAGTACTCGGGAGGCTGAGGCAGGAGGATTGTTGTGAGTTCGAGACCAGCCTGACCTACAAAGTGAGCTTAAGACCAGCCTGAACTGCATACTGAGACCCTGTCTCAAAAAGACAAAAAAAAAAAATCTTACTTTCCTAAAAAAACATGTTAGGGCCTGGTGAGATAGCTCAGTGGTCTAAAGCACCTTCTTAAGCAAGTTTAGGCAAATGTACAGGGACCTCGGCTCAATTCCTGGCATCACATGCTGTGCCAGCCCTGCCCCCAAGGTGGGCCGAGTCAGCCACACACAAAAAACAAGATTAAGAAAAAGCTGTTAGCTTTGTTTTTTTTTTTTTTTTTCAGAACCAGGGATTGAACTCAAGCCCTTGTGCCTGCCAGGAAGCACTTATTTCACTAAGCCATTTCACCAGCCCCTGTTTGCTTTTTTCTGATAACAATCCAAGTACAGGGCCAGGGAGATGGCTCTGTAGAATAAGCGGTTGCGTGGCAAGTTCAAGGGCCTGTGTTCAATCCTCAGCTCCGCAAAAAACAATCCAAGTAACTTTTCTTTCTTTCTTTTTTTTGGACAAAAATGTAAATGTTTTTAAAAATGTAAACATCTACTTAAATTTTTGTTATTGGAAATGACTACATTTTGAAGTAAAAAACAGTGACCCACACGCTGACGCCATCCCTAACTAAGCATGCTTGCTTCCTTCAGGCCAAGCACTTCACAAACATGACCTGGGGCTGGGGTTGAACCCACGGCCTTGCACACATGGGACAGTTTCCAGACCGTTGCCACTCTCAGGTCAGTCCGAGGGGAGCTAACAGGGATGCTACTGTGAGGTAGCTGACAGGCAAGTGCTGACAGGAGCGCGCCCCACTGACCAGGAGAAACTGCCCTGGGTGAAGCTGTGCAGGCGCAGGGCAGCTATTCTCAGCCACCGGAAACCCTGGGGACCTTAGCCTGCCCCAGGGAGGAAGACTGCGACCCTAATGGGCTTCAAACCCCTGCAGAAGGGGCGGCGAAGATGCAATGTGCAGTCCGTTTTCCAGCACTCCCTGTGCTACTGGGCAGCTTGCTGGAGAGCTCTGACTGGACCCGGCCTAACCATCGCTCAGGACAAGGTAAATGCAGGGAAAGGGAGGAAAAGACAAGGAGAAAAAGGAAAATGGAAACAAAGCTTTTGTAAGTGAGAGGGCAAGGGGAAGGGGATAGGGAAAAGTAGCAGCGAGAATCATCGCATACAGGCCGGGGTTCCCTGTGAGGACCCACCTCTGCGTATCTATCCGCCTTGTGCCAACACAGGAAAAGCCAAGGCAAGCTGAACGTGGCCTCTGTGGTTCGCTGACCGCCAGCCCACACCAGCCCACACCGTGCCGCTTCTCTAGATGACAGGGCCTCAGTCCCCAGGAGAGAACGCAGGGTTGAAGCCCAAGAGGGATCCAGGCCCCCACCGCTGGTAACCCGGGGAAATTCTGAAGCTCTCCCAAGGCTGTTTTTCCCTGCTGCCTGGCAAAAACACACTTATCCACAGTATTGTCCTGAGGAAGGCACTGCAGGCTGTGACATGTGGCACAGATAATGCCCACCCATTGTTAGTATTTGAGCCCCCCAGGAGAGTGGAATACCAGGGATCAAACTCAGGACTTTTCAGGCACTTATGCTCCTGAGCCATTCTCTTACCTCCTGGAATACTGTTTCTTTTTCTTTTTTCTTTTTTTTTTTTTAATTGAAGAACAAATAGCAATGAGACAGTTTCAAATCAAATTTGTGGAACAGATTCAATAATTAATCATAGGTTATGGCCCTAGCATGAATTGCTGAATTATTGTCGTCATCCAATATGGCTGAAGCCCTTAAAACAACAGCTTGTCTTTTTTTTTTTTTTTTTTTTTTTTTTTTTTTTTTTTTTTCTTGTCTTTTTGAGACAGGGTCTCACTATGCAGTTCAGGCTGGCCTTAAGCTCACTTTGTAGCTCAGGCTGGTCTCGAACTCACAACAATCCTCCTGCCTCAGCCTCCCGAGTGCTGGGATTACAGGCATGTGCCACCATGCCCGGCTAACAGCTTGTCTTTTCAGAGACCACCTCCCCGCTTCTTCTCCAACTCAGTCCGGAATACAGTTTTATTTCACCTTTCCTGCCACCTCAGGAAGGGCCCCAATCAGCTCCTCAGGTATATCTAAACATCCCCCTCAAACCCCACCCCTGGCAAAAGGCCATAAAAGCTTCAACCCCCCTTTAATCCAATCCAGAGAATTCCTTATCTTCCCAAGTTCTCTCCGCATCCTCCAAGATAATGAAGCCCAAGCCCCTTTCCCTTTATAATAAAGTCCCTTTCCCTTTTTCCTTCTGCCTGTTTCTCTGCTGCGACACCATCAAAACCTATCAATTAATACATTGCATATTGTTTTCTTAATGGTTATTTGTTGTGCAAGGTGCACACATGATATTCTATTTACAAACACTATTAGAGCAGATGCCTCTAATCAATGAGTTAAGAGAATGTAGCTGTATACCTTTTTTTACAAGCTGAATTGTAATACAGTTCATTGTTATCTTCCAAGTGGTTATCCATAATACAAGAAGCAGACAGGATATCCTGTCCAAACACTATTAGTGCAAATCTTTCTTCTCATAGAATTATGCAAAAGTACTGCATATTTATCCTAACTGTACTGTTTATACAAACACAGAATGGTTCCTCCTTTGTATCCTTTGTATCCTTTTTTTTTTTTTTTTTTTTTTTTTT